>LDMZ01049284.1:0-11442 GCA_001455285.1 Sphaeromyxa zaharoni
TTCGTTAGGATCCCAACGGTAAAGCAATAAATAAAAGTTGGTTCAACCACATAATAAACCTTTTTTCCAAACTTAGGCCGGTTAATCATGAATAATACAGTGCAATGAAGTTGCTTCTTTCATCATTATACATAAAACCGCCATTTTATCATGTATTCTGTCGGTTTAAGTGCTTAAAATTATCATACATATGGACCTTGGATGTAGGTCACTTAAGAGGTTTTGTAACAACAACTATTCCAAAAAATCAAAGGATCTAATACCAAGGCTCTGGTCCCCAATTGTTTATTATCAAGGCTTTAACCATAAAATCCCCAGGCACTAAGTACACGCATCGGATTAATAAAATGATTTACAACCGAACAAATTTCCATCCTTAAATAATAAGCCAAATCCTTGCTTTTGTAAAAATAAACATTGTTAACACCAATAAAAAAGACACTAAACAATCGTAAAGTGTTTCTTGATATAATGATGCTTCAGAAGTAAGAAAAAATATAAAACGTAGCTTCGTTCATTTAACAAATCACTTAATAAATCACGTCAGCAAACAATTAAATTAGTCCGTGTGTGACATGCGCATATTTATTAAAATTGTAGCTTTGTCGTGGTTGACGGTTGATGTTATCCCTTTGATTCATACCTTTTTTTATCATAATTTAAAAATCACTGACCCTTAATGAGCGAGCCCAACGTTCATTTATCAAAAGCTGTGTATATTTCTAGGGAACTTTGGACCAAGAAGATGTTAATACCAATGTTCAGGGAGTATCCATGAGTATTTGGCATTGATTGCGATGTTGAGCTTGTTTAGGTAACGAAGAAAAGTTGAGACTTAGAGCTGAGAGGAAAAAGTTGAAAAATGAGGAAAAGGCGAAGCGAAATAAAGTTTGAAGTGTTTGATCTTAAATCTAAATACATGGAAGGAATCAGCAAATGAATCTGCTGTAAATCAACAAAAATCTGGTCAAAGCACTAACCCAAAATCGAAAAATCCACGTATTAGTAGGGGATTGATCATTTCTTGAAACTCCCTAGAAACATCTGATTCGTCGGGACAGCAATCGTCTGGAAAACAGCAAAACCAGCCCATACTCGTTCAGCGAGTACAAGCAACACCTCAGTATATGATTCACGACGATGCAAAGTCGCAGAAGAAGGTTGCCTCGAAGTTAGCGAGACAGCAGGTTCCAACAAGATTGGAAACTAAGAGAAAAATGGGTATGTTTTCCCACTTGGTTCAGATGGAAAGAAACATCGATTTTGGCTCTTCTATAAAGTAAGTTATTCTAATTTATACTCAATCATTAAATATTTTTTCTTGTTTAATCAGGGATTTTTTAACTTGATGTGTCACTGGTTTTTAATATATGTTGGAGGTATCTCTAGATAATGATTTCTCTTTATAAATTTTATTATACGCCAATATTTATCTGTTAATTAAAAATTTTAATTTCTTTAGTATAATTGATAGCATGACTAACATCTGAGTCAACAAGGGAGTGTAATCTAAAAATAAAAAACTCGTTATTCCATTTGCCGGTTTATTTATTAAATAAAAGAGTCATACGAAACGCTTCACAAAATTGATCTCATCACACAATGTTCTACTATTAACTGCTATAGATATTAACCCAATTGTGGTAGACATGTGATTTGATATTATTTCTTCTAATTCCTTTTTACAGATATGAGTTAGTCTGATCATTAAATATAGAGTGAATCTTTAGATAGTTTATCCAATCATTTTAATGATTTTTTATGAACCGGTTTAAGTTATTGGACTGAGTCTTCTGTCAATCTTACATATATAGATGTTTCTCTTTATTGTTATGCTGTTTTGCTTGTATATTGAATAAGTGATTGTAAGAGAAGTTCCAATATTGCCATTTTTTCAAGTACAACGATCTTTAGGAGCTGAACTAAAAATAAAAAATTTATTTTAATTGCTATTTAATCTAAAAAGGATAAATAATAAGAATTCGATTGCTGAGTGATTTGAAAAACTATAGCCTTCATAAGATAAGAATAAGTAATTTTTTCACCAGTTTCATTTAGAGTGATGTCGTGTTTTAGTCATAATCCTGTATCGCTGATGCATTTTATCGATATCTTTAGTTGATTTTGAGATTACTGTTTTTAGCTGCTTCCCGAGGGAAGCTGTAGTTCAACAATATTATTACAAGTTGTGCAAAATGGCGTAATAAATACAATTTTTAATTTCTTAGTTTCAAACAGTTTTTGTATAAAAAATGAAATGTTTGATTTATCTAAATTATTTTAAAAAATTTTAAAATGAGATATGGCTCACTGAGTATTCGGGTAATATAATTTGCTTACGATGGTTGTTATTTGTAATTGGTTAAATTATCTTATAAGGTACATAAAATCACAGTAGTGTAAATAGCTCGAATAAAAAAATTGAACATAAATGAAGCACGTTAAATTCAGAGTTTTTAAGATAATTTCTTTATCATTAAAAAAATTTATGGTTCAATATTAAATAAATATAAATTCACCCATATATTTATATGTTTTTTATTCTTCGAAAATTATTATAAGACTTCGGAAATGAAAAAATAGGTCATGTTATCTGTTTTATTATAATACAAGTTTTTATGTTATATGGTTTAAAAGCGTCGTCTGTTGATATTTTGGATTTTTTTACATGTATTTTGAATTATCGACTTTCTATAATATGTATTTTTCAGCTAATATCACTTTTTAAAGAAGGAGTTATCCATTTAAAAATCTTGAAACTTCTTTTTTGTTAATTTTCAATTAATAAATCTTTTTGAATTAGCAACTAAATTAAAAGTTATTTGCTCAAGATTAAAAAATATGTTAAAAGTCTTTTCAAACTATTAGATTATTCTTCGTGTGTAAAGTATTTTATCAATTATAAATTTTTATTTAATTTCAACCAGAATGAATTATAATAATTCTGTTGATGTTAATTAGAATTATGTTGCATAATTATTTGGTGTATATTAAAATATTCTAACATTCAGAATTATCTGAACCTTATGTTTTAGTCCACCCCAGCTCAATTTTTAGTAAATATGTAGTCTATGTTACGAAAACAATTATTTATTTTTTTCAATTTTGGATAAATTTCCATGATTTTTGTGATATTGTATTGAGTAGGTTTGTTATAATCCTCAACATTTTCGGAAGTGCTACATTTTGTAATATTTTTTAGTTGTTATTTATTTACTGTTATTGCTTTTCTCAGGTTTAATTAATTTATTAATTTTTTTAAGTTTTTCGTCTCCTATTCACCCGACCTTTATCACGTTTGGCTTACAATGCGCTGACGGGATTTTATTTGGACAGAATGACAGATGTATTAGGCTAATAGAATGTTTGAGCACTGTATTTTCATTTATTTTTGCTTTATTTTTGATAGTATATTTCCGATTATTTTGTAGAGAATAATTCTGAAGCCCGACGTGACATGGAGCTAGGTATTGGTCCTTCCTTAAGGTTATTGGTAATTTCTCACCCTCTATTCAATTAGCTTTCTTGCTCAATGTAGGCCTTTTTCAGCTGGGATGTCAACTATTGTAAAATTTTTTAAAGTTAAGATCGCTGATGTTTTTTGTCTTTCGGAAAGCGAATGCAAGAAAGAGCTCTTATTGCTTCTTGAGCATTTCTTTTATGAAAGAATTTTGTATGCGAGCCAGGCCATTGTACAGTCAATTATATCTAAAATCAAAGATAATGATATTATTCTTATCTATTCATATAATGATATAATAAATAAAGCCTTGGTTAAAGCTTTTGATAATGGACGGAAATTTAAAGTTGTTATCGTAGATTCTAAACCTTGGTTCTTTGGAAAACGTACTCTAAGGAAATTATCTACTAGTGGTATCAAATGTACATATATTCAACTCAACGCCTTATGTTACTGCATGAAAACTGTAACCAAAGTTTTTGTCGCTTCGGAGGCTCTTCTCGCTAATGGTGCAGTGATGTGTCCCGTGGGATCTGCTCTGATTGCTTCTGTTGCGAATGCTTTTAATGTTCCCTTCATGGTATGTTGTGAAACATTTAAATTCAGCGAGAGAGCTCAGACTGATGCCTTCGTGTACAACGAATTAGGAGATCCTGACGATTTGATCACTAGTACCGTTTCATGTAAACATTTGTTTCTTAAATGGAAAGAGCACAAAAATGTCACCTTTCTTAACATTTATTACGATATTATCCAACCACAGTACGTAGCGGCTGCTATCACTGAATTAGGAATTATTCCATGTTCTTCAGCACCTGTTGTTTTACGACTAAAAAATTAATGACACACTTATTGGTGCTGGCCATGTATTTATTCTTATTAAACATATATATTTTTAAGTATTAGATTATTACTGTAGAACTTCTGTTATATCCTGAGATTTTCTCTTTGCAAATCAATGCTTCTGTTTTAAGAATTCTTTTAATGACCCAAAGAATTTATAAAATTGTCGAAGGAAATCTTTTTTATTCTACTTGCCGAAGTGAGTGATAGTTTCTTACTTAAGCTAGTTTTTTCACATTAACAAGTAGTATAAATATTTAACCATACCTTTTCAAAGTTAAAATTGTGTTTTTGCTATAATACTACGTTGAGATAAGAAATCATTTGAGGCAAACTGAAGACCTTTATTTTATTTTTGGGTTGTCTGACATTTTTATATATTAGACTTTAGTCATTTCCATATTTGCTAAAAATTTTAAATATAACCTGTTCACTCGAATAAATTTCACACCGAAAAGGCTATTCTAAGATATGTTAAGAATTCGTATAATATCAATAAAATGGAACACAACGGGGGAAGTAGGTGGAGTTTTATCATATGGCAGAAATAAGTAATTTTATGAATTTTATTCTAAAAAGTTGATCTACGTATTCCTGAATTTAACTTTACGTTGTATTTTTTCGTATATAGAGTCTGTGATCTTTTTTAAATATTCAAAATCATTCATTTTTTTATTTATTGGTATTATTATACTGCTCGATTTAATATTAATTATTTAAATTAATCAATTTTTTTCCATTAACCTGATACTACCTAAATTTATCACTTTCTCTCTGGATACTGTAGGTAATAAAAATCAAAATTCGGTCCATGTATTTAGTAAATATGACTTGCACTCTTTCACAAATTGGTAAAATCATTATTGATTTTGACCTTTTATCGTATCACATTATGAAACTTGATAAAGCCTTTTATTTTAATGCTAATAATTTTTTTAATGTCACTACAGTCTAACTTTAATTTATGAAAAAAGGCGAACTTTTACCCAATATCATGGTGGTCAATTTAGACGAAGATTATCAGCTTAATCTTCAAAGTTGACAGTCAAGGAAGAGATGCATCAAAAATTTTGGAATTAACTATATTTGAATATTAAAGTCAAATATATCATATGTACTTACTCCTTCATTATACGCTATAACTTCAAAGCTACAAACAACAATTTTAAATTATTCTGAAACAATTTCGGTTATTAAAACTGTTCTGCTTTTAAAACTGCATGCTTAAATTTTAAAATAATCAAAAAATGTAGTGAAATCTTCAGATAAAAAAATTTATTCTATTCAGCAAAGTTTTTGTAAATCATGTTTTATTTTTAGAAATAATAAACATATATATTTGTGGTGCATATGCGCCACGAGGAAAAAAATGATTGAACCGCACGGCGGAGTAGATTATTATTATCTGACCACATTCGAATAGATTTATTTTTTTACTTATATACCCACAAATATGAATCTGAGTGCCGTTCCAGATAAATTGCGTCCCATAAAACACGTAGGGTATGCAGAGGGCAAGCAAGCGAACACGGGGACTAAATCCCTGTTCACTTGTCACTCCCTCAGTTTCAAATACCCCAGAGGGTACCTCAATATTACAAAGTGTGACTCTATATAATGAAGAAATTCATAAATGTTTAAACTTTCAAATATTTTGAGTATATATCCTTTAATCAAATAATTTGGAACAAGGATAATCTATATTGAAAAAATTGTAAATTTGGTTTCCTCTTCGTTTTATTAAATAATTTATGTCAAATCTTATAATAAAATGTTTACAATTATATATTTTTTGAATTTTTATAAATACAGTAATTTTCGATTTATTGTATGGATTAATTTTTTAAGTTATCATAAATTGTAATTATTATTTTACCGGTTCTGATGATACAAATATAAACTAAGAATATCTAAAAATAAGTAAAAGCGTTAATTTTAAAAATCAATTATTTTTATAACAAGAATGTTCCTTCACTTCAGTTTCTTACCGTTATTTTGACTCACACTTTGTTAAACTGACACCGTGACTCCCCTTATCTTTTCGAAGGAAATCTTGAGAGATCACAATTCAATAATTTTAAAATAAAAATAAAAGAGAAATTTTAATAGTATCCTTTAGGTTGAACATTTAAAAATGATAAGCTAGGATTATTTAAAATCTTATTGGCGTTCCTTGTGACGATGATAAAATATTTTTCATGTTTCTTTTGGTATACGAGAGGCTTTATATTTTTCTGTCACATCCCATGAAAATATCTTTCTCATGGACAAATTGAAGAAAAAGGATTTTATGTGCTACTAGCTCTAACCTACAGCTCCATTTTCATATAACATAATATTAACAGTTTTAGCACAGTATTACGTGATCGAAATAAACATTTTGAAACCTTGTTCTTATTGTAGTTGTTGAATTGTGTTCATAAGGTTGCTATCTCAATAACATCTACCACTTTTACAGAATCGTTGATTGATATAGGGTAAAAGAAATTCTGCTAAACTAGATCATTTAAAATTAAATTATGTGATTTATCTATTGTTCCATTATAAAAAGAGTTAGATTTTTATTAATTAATAGCCAAATTTTTTACTAATCTTTTATTACTTTTAAAGGTTGTATATAGTTATGTAATTTTTATAAAGGATAATAATAATAATTTTTCTTCATTAGTACAGAGAAATTAAAAATTTTAGAAACTTGATTGATATAAACATTTAAAAAGGAATATAGAACCAGAAAATATCATGGATGCAAATTAGAATTTAAAAATATTTAATTGTATTTTATCTAAAAATTCAAACAATATGTCATTTCACACAAAAATTTAAATTTAAAAAATTAACAAGAATTGAACTGCACATTTCTGAGTATGATATTCATGCATTAATTTAAAAATTTTAATCTAAATTATAAATCAAACTTAAATTTTCTTGCAAAGATATAGTGTAAATAACTGAGAATCAAATCTAAGTACCCAGGGAGTGAAAAATCTTGGTGATTTTGGACTCAATGGTTGTGTGCACTAAATTGGTTTGAAACAGATTATAAAATACGTGCTTATATAGGATAAAGCTCATTGAAATTGTTCAAAAGTTTAAATCTTGTAAAATAATTTTTACTTTACACGAAATTATATGATCGTCCGTAAATAATTTTAACTCCCAAGTATTGAATTTATATTAATAAAAGAAATGTGTAAGCATTTAAGTCCAGTATAATAATGGTATATCTGTCCATATTTTAAGGTACCTGCAGTACCCTCTGGGTAGCCCACCAACTACGGTGTGAACCGTAAACACAGATTTTGTCTGTGGGAATACTTTTGATTTGCCATTGGACAAATTTCCCCGATCTCCATGTTTGCTACCTGGTCACTTTTTTATTAAGGGGCATAGTTTAATTAAAGAAAACTATCATCGGAATAATAGGCTATGCTACTACGTTATAAGTCTTTTTGCCGCCTTTTATATCTTTTACTACCCCATTCATTCTAAATGAATGGAATTTGTTTCTAATTCATCTAACAAATGAATCGGGTTTGTGGTGTTGTTTATAGGCACCACAGTACCAAACTGGAAATGCAGTTAACTACAAAATATAAGCTCTTATGGATAATATTTGACATACATATCGCGTATGAAATGTTAATATTATAAATTTGTCAGGGTTTTAAAAAATAAGCGATTGACTTAGTGTATAATGTTTTTATTGGGTTTAAAATTTTAAATAAAGGTAACCTACATTAATAAAAGATACAATTGAGTGTGCAAAATTGATATAAATATTAGATTACTAAAAATGCGAGCATGCTCACCTAAGAAAAAATGCGCAATTAATTAAGAGCCTAATATTTTTTAAAAAATCGGCAAATATCGACTTGTAACACTGACGGACTTACAATCTTGTGGTGCATAGCCACCGGGAATTGGGATACTAAGGCGGGCGGTCAAGTAACTCGGCTAATTTTTTATTATATTTAGTTGAAGTAGATATTTTATGTCTTTAAAATCTTTATTTACAAATTACATTCTGACCGGAGGAGGGTCACGCCTGGGTACCCCAAATCTCTTCTTAATAATAGATACTAAAATGCTATTGAATGTCATAGCTTTTTAGTCTTTAAAAATTAAATTTTTATTAATCATAAGCTATTAGTAAATAGTTATTATGTGAATTGTCAATTAAATTTTTATTTAATTTACAAATAAAAGAAAGAAGCTATATCTCGAAGCATAATATTTGGTTTGTTTAATTCAAGAGGCCATAATTGTTGTTCCTATTTATGTTAAATTTAACATTCAAAATATCTTATCCTTGCTGTCAATATTTATGTATATATATTTCAATATAGTTTAATCATTAAAGGTGGGTGGTAGGTTTCAGTTGCTAATACCATAAATAATTTTGTCATAGATTTTTAATAATATAGCTGTAAAATTATATAGATAAAGCCAATGTTTAGTAAGGATATATCATATTTGATTTAGAAGTCAGAAGATAGTATTAATTAGTTAAAAATCGTCATTATTTATAGCCATGGAAATTATATTTTGTAACAATACATCTATATATTCGTTTTTAATTACATGGAAAAAATTCCAACAAACTTTTAGATGACATTTGTTATTACTATTTTTGTAGGGAAGATTATTTAAAGAAAATTTTAATTATTGGGTGAATCTATACCATGATTTACTATTAATAATCGATAAAAATTTAAACGCACTTGAATATTTTAATCCAATTTGTGTAGATCATAGCTAAAAAGAAACTGCATGAGATTTCTATTGAGTTATTGATAAAATTTTTAAAAAATTAATAGCTAAAAATCTGTAATCACTATTAATTTATGGCTAGAGACTATATCTTTATTTTATGCCCTGTCGTTTAAAATGTAAATTCCTATGTTCTAGTCAAAGGCTATTGCATAATTTCTACAGTCATCAAAAATGACCTAAACTAAATGAATTATTATAGTTTAATGAAATCAATTTAATTTAACAAATTGTTTAAAAATAATTGATCTAGTTCTTTGGAGTATTATTTATTCATTTTAGTGTTCATAATACTGAAAAAGGCTAAAAAATATATCATTAACTGTCTATCCTGGAAACTTTTAAAAGCTTAACCTTTAAACATAAATTCGAAAAGTTTATTACAGAACACACAGGTTTTGTATCAGATTAGAAATTTTTCTAGCACTCCGTACAACTGATCTTTTTTTAATTAATCCTTTATAAACATGAATTTTAACTACTAATCGTTTTAAAATAATCTTTTCAAGTACTTTAATATAAAATTATGTGATTTAAGAGTTTAGTTAAAGAAATGGGGCTTTCAAATTTTTTAATCAGGGAGCTCTACGTAGGACGTATCAATCCATTATTGATATCACAATAAATACTAGTCATTCTTCAGCACTTTTCATGAAACTTACTTTAAAAGAAGATATAATTTAATGATATTTATTCGAAGTCATTTATTATAATGTAACAGGTGAATAAATGCTACAATAGAACTATAACATGCAAAATCGTAACGATTTTTTTTTATGAAATTTAGTTAAAATATGTCTTAAATTAGTTTAAGTGTTTTAATTATGAATGAAAGGCAATAAGGCTGTAAAATCAGCACCAATCTAAGATATTTCTAATAAATTTAACCCCTGATCATGATTTTTTTTAATTAATAGTAAATATTTTTAATCATTTTATAAAAAATCTCTGATTTGAAAAATTCATATCAATGTTCTAATATAGGTTAAAAATTTATTATTTCATCATATTACCATGAATCTTCCATATGTCAATATATTCCATAAATTATTATATAGTATTCTTTTGCTACTTTACGGTATCAAAAATATTCGACTAAAAGTTTAAAAAAAATTGCGATTGCGATCAAAATGAGGCAAAAAAATAACTTTATTTTATTAAAACTTAAATAAAATAGAATCCGAATTTTCACTTGTTACGGAGGGTCTCGGTCTCCACTATCCGAGATAAACTAGGGATCACATCATAAGATATCATGAATAGGTAAGCACACGTGCAGAAAATGTGAATGATTAGGAAATTTTTATCCATTAGCATTTGTTGCACGAAGGGTCTGGGGCTCATAATTGTGATAATTCAATCTTCAACTATAGTTAATTCTCCAAAATGTCATCCATCATCTAACGATTAAAGTATTACCATTTTGAAAGAGATTGATACCATTTTTCAAATTATTAATTCCTCGTTTGTAGGATATATATTATAGTGCCTCGCAAGTACTTTATACAGTGACTTTTTGCCGCTTCTTACAATCATTTTCAGAATGATTGATCTGCAGTTATGCGCAGATTATTATCATTCCGTATCTTACTTTGGTTATTTTATACTAATTTTAATTTCAATCATAGTTATACATAAACTTTTGAAAAATTATATTAGTTAAATCAGAATGATCTTCGTAATTAGACGCTATAGTTTGTACTATACTAACTCTTAAGGTTCACTACATGTTGCTAACGCCGCGCATGCCGTAGGCGGTATACTTAATTGTGGCGTATCTAAATACACTACATTACTCCCCCTTTCTCCTTGTTTAAGAATATATCATAAGGACGCACTGCGAACTTTTTGGTACGAGCAGACCTTCTTATTTATTCCTTGTTCGCTGTTAGATTGTTCTATCGGCCGTTTCAGTTCACAATGCGGAATATCTATGAGAAATGCCATCTAAACTTATATTTTCAACGTTCTTTGCTTTCCTAATATGATCAGCATGCTTCTTGTGATACTTTCCATTGATATCAACTATATATGATAATGGGCCGTTCCTCATTTTAATTTTTCCTAGCTCATAATTTTTTTGTCACCGAATTCCAAACCCAAACAAAATCATCAAATTTGAATTCCCGAAAGCTTAAACTATCATTCTTTTTTAAAATTTATCTAAACAGAGTTAGAAACAGATTTATTTAAAGACGGCGTAGGTTATCAAATACATTTCGAAGGCTTCGACCAAGCAATAACTCACTTGTGGTGCGTTGAGTTGTTTGATGAACACTATTTCTATACGTTAAAGTACAGACGCAAGTTTCTGCTTCATTCCTTGTTTAAAATCAGATCGAAAATATCTCTCCTTAATTGTACGA
>LDMZ01049285.1:0-11442 GCA_001455285.1 Sphaeromyxa zaharoni
TTCGTTAGGATCCCAACGGTAAAGCAATAAATAAAAGTTGGTTCAACCACATAATAAACCTTTTTTCCAAACTTAGGCCGGTTAATCATGAATAATACAGTGCAATGAAGTTGCTTCTTTCATCATTATACATAAAACCGCCATTTTATCATGTATTCTGTCGGTTTAAGTGCTTAAAATTATCATACATATGGACCTTGGATGTAGGTCACTTAAGAGGTTTTGTAACAACAACTATTCCAAAAAATCAAAGGATCTAATACCAAGGCTCTGGTCCCCAATTGTTTATTATCAAGGCTTTAACCATAAAATCCCCAGGCACTAAGTACACGCATCGGATTAATAAAATGATTTACAACCGAACAAATTTCCATCCTTAAATAATAAGCCAAATCCTTGCTTTTGTAAAAATAAACATTGTTAACACCAATAAAAAAGACACTAAACAATCGTAAAGTGTTTCTTGATATAATGATGCTTCAGAAGTAAGAAAAAATATAAAACGTAGCTTCGTTCATTTAACAAATCACTTAATAAATCACGTCAGCAAACAATTAAATTAGTCCGTGTGTGACATGCGCATATTTATTAAAATTGTAGCTTTGTCGTGGTTGACGGTTGATGTTATCCCTTTGATTCATACCTTTTTTTATCATAATTTAAAAATCACTGACCCTTAATGAGCGAGCCCAACGTTCATTTATCAAAAGCTGTGTATATTTCTAGGGAACTTTGGACCAAGAAGATGTTAATACCAATGTTCAGGGAGTATCCATGAGTATTTGGCATTGATTGCGATGTTGAGCTTGTTTAGGTAACGAAGAAAAGTTGAGACTTAGAGCTGAGAGGAAAAAGTTGAAAAATGAGGAAAAGGCGAAGCGAAATAAAGTTTGAAGTGTTTGATCTTAAATCTAAATACATGGAAGGAATCAGCAAATGAATCTGCTGTAAATCAACAAAAATCTGGTCAAAGCACTAACCCAAAATCGAAAAATCCACGTATTAGTAGGGGATTGATCATTTCTTGAAACTCCCTAGAAACATCTGATTCGTCGGGACAGCAATCGTCTGGAAAACAGCAAAACCAGCCCATACTCGTTCAGCGAGTACAAGCAACACCTCAGTATATGATTCACGACGATGCAAAGTCGCAGAAGAAGGTTGCCTCGAAGTTAGCGAGACAGCAGGTTCCAACAAGATTGGAAACTAAGAGAAAAATGGGTATGTTTTCCCACTTGGTTCAGATGGAAAGAAACATCGATTTTGGCTCTTCTATAAAGTAAGTTATTCTAATTTATACTCAATCATTAAATATTTTTTCTTGTTTAATCAGGGATTTTTTAACTTGATGTGTCACTGGTTTTTAATATATGTTGGAGGTATCTCTAGATAATGATTTCTCTTTATAAATTTTATTATACGCCAATATTTATCTGTTAATTAAAAATTTTAATTTCTTTAGTATAATTGATAGCATGACTAACATCTGAGTCAACAAGGGAGTGTAATCTAAAAATAAAAAACTCGTTATTCCATTTGCCGGTTTATTTATTAAATAAAAGAGTCATACGAAACGCTTCACAAAATTGATCTCATCACACAATGTTCTACTATTAACTGCTATAGATATTAACCCAATTGTGGTAGACATGTGATTTGATATTATTTCTTCTAATTCCTTTTTACAGATATGAGTTAGTCTGATCATTAAATATAGAGTGAATCTTTAGATAGTTTATCCAATCATTTTAATGATTTTTTATGAACCGGTTTAAGTTATTGGACTGAGTCTTCTGTCAATCTTACATATATAGATGTTTCTCTTTATTGTTATGCTGTTTTGCTTGTATATTGAATAAGTGATTGTAAGAGAAGTTCCAATATTGCCATTTTTTCAAGTACAACGATCTTTAGGAGCTGAACTAAAAATAAAAAATTTATTTTAATTGCTATTTAATCTAAAAAGGATAAATAATAAGAATTCGATTGCTGAGTGATTTGAAAAACTATAGCCTTCATAAGATAAGAATAAGTAATTTTTTCACCAGTTTCATTTAGAGTGATGTCGTGTTTTAGTCATAATCCTGTATCGCTGATGCATTTTATCGATATCTTTAGTTGATTTTGAGATTACTGTTTTTAGCTGCTTCCCGAGGGAAGCTGTAGTTCAACAATATTATTACAAGTTGTGCAAAATGGCGTAATAAATACAATTTTTAATTTCTTAGTTTCAAACAGTTTTTGTATAAAAAATGAAATGTTTGATTTATCTAAATTATTTTAAAAAATTTTAAAATGAGATATGGCTCACTGAGTATTCGGGTAATATAATTTGCTTACGATGGTTGTTATTTGTAATTGGTTAAATTATCTTATAAGGTACATAAAATCACAGTAGTGTAAATAGCTCGAATAAAAAAATTGAACATAAATGAAGCACGTTAAATTCAGAGTTTTTAAGATAATTTCTTTATCATTAAAAAAATTTATGGTTCAATATTAAATAAATATAAATTCACCCATATATTTATATGTTTTTTATTCTTCGAAAATTATTATAAGACTTCGGAAATGAAAAAATAGGTCATGTTATCTGTTTTATTATAATACAAGTTTTTATGTTATATGGTTTAAAAGCGTCGTCTGTTGAAATTTTGGATTTTTTTACATGTATTTTGAATTATCGACTTTCTATTATATGTATTTTTCAGCTAATACCACTTTTTAAAGAAGGAGTTATCCATTTAAAAATCTTGAAACTTCTTTTTTGTTAATTTTCAATTAATAAATCTTTTTGAATTAGCAACTAAATTAAAAGTTATTTGCTCAAGATTAAAAAATATGTTAAAAGTCTTTTCAAACTATTAGATTATTCTTCGTGTGTAAAGTATTTTATCAATTATAAATTTTTATTTAATTTCAACCAGAATGAATTATAATAATTCTGTTGATGTTAATTAGAATTATGTTGCATAATTATTTGGTGTATATTAAAATATTCTAACATTCAGAATTATCTGAACCTTATGTTTTAGTCCACCCCAGCTCAATTTTTAGTAAATATGTAGTCTATGTTACGAAAACAATTATTTATTTTTTTCAATTTTGGATAAATTTCCATGATTTTTGTGATATTGTATTGAGTAGGTTTGTTATAATCCTCAACATTTTCGGAAGTGCTACATTTTGTAATATTTTTTAGTTGTTATTTATTTACTGTTATTGCTTTTCTCAGGTTTAATTAATTTATTAATTTTTTTAAGTTTTTCGTCTCCTATTCACCCGACCTTTATCACGTTTGGCTTACAATGCGCTGACGGGATTTTATTTGGACAGAATGACAGATGTATTAGGCTAATAGAATGTTTGAGCACTGTATTTTCATTTATTTTTGCTTTATTTTTGATAGTATATTTCCGATTATTTTGTAGAGAATAATTCTGAAGCCCGACGTGACATGGAGCTAGGTATTGGTCCTTCCTTAAGGTTATTGGTAATTTCTCACCCTCTATTCAATTAGCTTTCTTGCTCAATGTAGGCCTTTTTCAGCTGGGATGTCAACTATTGTAAAATTTTTTAAAGTTAAGATCGCTGATGTTTTTTGTCTTTCGGAAAGCGAATGCAAGAAAGAGCTCTTATTGCTTCTTGAGCATTTCTTTTATGAAAGAATTTTGTATGCGAGCCAGGCCATTGTACAGTCAATTATATCTAAAATCAAAGATAATGATATTATTCTTATCTATTCATATAATGATATAATAAATAAAGCCTTGGTTAAAGCTTTTGATAATGGACGGAAATTTAAAGTTGTTATCGTAGATTCTAAACCTTGGTTCTTTGGAAAACGTACTCTAAGGAAATTATCTACTAGTGGTATCAAATGTACATATATTCAACTCAACGCCTTATGTTACTGCATGAAAACTGTAACCAAAGTTTTTGTCGCTTCGGAGGCTCTTCTCGCTAATGGTGCAGTGATGTGTCCCGTGGGATCTGCTCTGATTGCTTCTGTTGCGAATGCTTTTAATGTTCCCTTCATGGTATGTTGTGAAACATTTAAATTCAGCGAGAGAGCTCAGACTGATGCCTTCGTGTACAACGAATTAGGAGATCCTGACGATTTGATCACTAGTACCGTTTCATGTAAACATTTGTTTCTTAAATGGAAAGAGCACAAAAATGTCACCTTTCTTAACATTTATTACGATATTATCCAACCACAGTACGTAGCGGCTGCTATCACTGAATTAGGAATTATTCCATGTTCTTCAGCACCTGTTGTTTTACGACTAAAAAATTAATGACACACTTATTGGTGCTGGCCATGTATTTATTCTTATTAAACATATATATTTTTAAGTATTAGATTATTACTGTAGAACTTCTGTTATATCCTGAGATTTTCTCTTTGCAAATCAATGCTTCTGTTTTAAGAATTCTTTTAATGACCCAAAGAATTTATAAAATTGTCGAAGGAAATCTTTTTTATTCTACTTGCCGAAGTGAGTGATAGTTTCTTACTTAAGCTAGTTTTTTCACATTAACAAGTAGTATAAATATTTAACCATACCTTTTCAAAGTTAAAATTGTGTTTTTGCTATAATACTACGTTGAGATAAGAAATCATTTGAGGCAAACTGAAGACCTTTATTTTATTTTTGGGTTGTCTGACATTTTTATATATTAGACTTTAGTCATTTCCATATTTGCTAAAAATTTTAAATATAACCTGTTCACTCGAATAAATTTCACACCGAAAAGGCTATTCTAAGATATGTTAAGAATTCGTATAATATCAATAAAATGGAACACAACGGGGGAAGTAGGTGGAGTTTTATCATATGGCAGAAATAAGTAATTTTATGAATTTTATTCTAAAAAGTTGATCTACGTATTCCTGAATTTAACTTTACGTTGTATTTTTTCGTATATAGAGTCTGTGATCTTTTTTAAATATTCAAAATCATTCATTTTTTTATTTATTGGTATTATTATACTGCTCGATTTAATATTAATTATTTAAATTAATCAATTTTTTTCCATTAACCTGATACTACCTAAATTTATCACTTTCTCTCTGGATACTGTAGGTAATAAAAATCAAAATTCGGTCCATGTATTTAGTAAATATGACTTGCACTCTTTCACAAATTGGTAAAATCATTATTGATTTTGACCTTTTATCGTATCACATTATGAAACTTGATAAAGCCTTTTATTTTAATGCTAATAATTTTTTTAATGTCACTACAGTCTAACTTTAATTTATGAAAAAAGGCGAACTTTTACCCAATATCATGGTGGTCAATTTAGACGAAGATTATCAGCTTAATCTTCAAAGTTGACAGTCAAGGAAGAGATGCATCAAAAATTTTGGAATTAACTATATTTGAATATTAAAGTCAAATATATCATATGTACTTACTCCTTCATTATACGCTATAACTTCAAAGCTACAAACAACAATTTTAAATTATTCTGAAACAATTTCGGTTATTAAAACTGTTCTGCTTTTAAAACTGCATGCTTAAATTTTAAAATAATCAAAAAATGTAGTGAAATCTTCAGATAAAAAAATTTATTCTATTCAGCAAAGTTTTTGTAAATCATGTTTTATTTTTAGAAATAATAAACATATATATTTGTGGTGCATATGCGCCACGAGGAAAAAAATGATTGAACCGCACGGCGGAGTAGATTATTATTATCTGACCACATTCGAATAGATTTATTTTTTTACTTATATACCCACAAATATGAATCTGAGTGCCGTTCCAGATAAATTGCGTCCCATAAAACACGTAGGGTATGCAGAGGGCAAGCAAGCGAACACGGGGACTAAATCCCTGTTCACTTGTCACTCCCTCAGTTTCAAATACCCCAGAGGGTACCTCAATATTACAAAGTGTGACTCTATATAATGAAGAAATTCATAAATGTTTAAACTTTCAAATATTTTGAGTATATATCCTTTAATCAAATAATTTGGAACAAGGATAATCTATATTGAAAAAATTGTAAATTTGGTTTCCTCTTCGTTTTATTAAATAATTTATGTCAAATCTTATAATAAAATGTTTACAATTATATATTTTTTGAATTTTTATAAATACAGTAATTTTCGATTTATTGTATGGATTAATTTTTTAAGTTATCATAAATTGTAATTATTATTTTACCGGTTCTGATGATACAAATATAAACTAAGAATATCTAAAAATAAGTAAAAGCGTTAATTTTAAAAATCAATTATTTTTATAACAAGAATGTTCCTTCACTTCAGTTTCTTACCGTTATTTTGACTCACACTTTGTTAAACTGACACCGTGACTCCCCTTATCTTTTCGAAGGAAATCTTGAGAGATCACAATTCAATAATTTTAAAATAAAAATAAAAGAGAAATTTTAATAGTATCCTTTAGGTTGAACATTTAAAAATGATAAGCTAGGATTATTTAAAATCTTATTGGCGTTCCTTGTGACGATGATAAAATATTTTTCATGTTTCTTTTGGTATACGAGAGGCTTTATATTTTTCTGTCACATCCCATGAAAATATCTTTCTCATGGACAAATTGAAGAAAAAGGATTTTATGTGCTACTAGCTCTAACCTACAGCTCCATTTTCATATAACATAATATTAACAGTTTTAGCACAGTATTACGTGATCGAAATAAACATTTTGAAACCTTGTTCTTATTGTAGTTGTTGAATTGTGTTCATAAGGTTGCTATCTCAATAACATCTACCACTTTTACAGAATCGTTGATTGATATAGGGTAAAAGAAATTCTGCTAAACTAGATCATTTAAAATTAAATTATGTGATTTATCTATTGTTCCATTATAAAAAGAGTTAGATTTTTATTAATTAATAGCCAAATTTTTTACTAATCTTTTATTACTTTTAAAGGTTGTATATAGTTATGTAATTTTTATAAAGGATAATAATAATAATTTTTCTTCATTAGTACAGAGAAATTAAAAATTTTAGAAACTTGATTGATATAAACATTTAAAAAGGAATATAGAACCAGAAAATATCATGGATGCAAATTAGAATTTAAAAATATTTAATTGTATTTTATCTAAAAATTCAAACAATATGTCATTTCACACAAAAATTTAAATTTAAAAAATTAACAAGAATTGAACTGCACATTTCTGAGTATGATATTCATGCATTAATTTAAAAATTTTAATCTAAATTATAAATCAAACTTAAATTTTCTTGCAAAGATATAGTGTAAATAACTGAGAATCAAATCTAAGTACCCAGGGAGTGAAAAATCTTGGTGATTTTGGACTCAATGGTTGTGTGCACTAAATTGGTTTGAAACAGATTATAAAATACGTGCTTATATAGGATAAAGCTCATTGAAATTGTTCAAAAGTTTAAATCTTGTAAAATAATTTTTACTTTACACGAAATTATATGATCGTCCGTAAATAATTTTAACTCCCAAGTATTGAATTTATATTAATAAAAGAAATGTGTAAGCATTTAAGTCCAGTATAATAATGGTATATCTGTCCATATTTTAAGGTACCTGCAGTACCCTCTGGGTAGCCCACCAACTACGGTGTGAACCGTAAACACAGATTTTGTCTGTGGGAATACTTTTGATTTGCCATTGGACAAATTTCCCCGATCTCCATGTTTGCTACCTGGTCACTTTTTTATTAAGGGGCATAGTTTAATTAAAGAAAACTATCATCGGAATAATAGGCTATGCTACTACGTTATAAGTCTTTTTGCCGCCTTTTATATCTTTTACTACCCCATTCATTCTAAATGAATGGAATTTGTTTCTAATTCATCTAACAAATGAATCGGGTTTGTGGTGTTGTTTATAGGCACCACAGTACCAAACTGGAAATGCAGTTAACTACAAAATATAAGCTCTTATGGATAATATTTGACATACATATCGCGTATGAAATGTTAATATTATAAATTTGTCAGGGTTTTAAAAAATAAGCGATTGACTTAGTGTATAATGTTTTTATTGGGTTTAAAATTTTAAATAAAGGTAACCTACATTAATAAAAGATACAATTGAGTGTGCAAAATTGATATAAATATTAGATTACTAAAAATGCGAGCATGCTCACCTAAGAAAAAATGCGCAATTAATTAAGAGCCTAATATTTTTTAAAAAATCGGCAAATATCGACTTGTAACACTGACGGACTTACAATCTTGTGGTGCATAGCCACCGGGAATTGGGATACTAAGGCGGGCGGTCAAGTAACTCGGCTAATTTTTTATTATATTTAGTTGAAGTAGATATTTTATGTCTTTAAAATCTTTATTTACAAATTACATTCTGACCGGAGGAGGGTCACGCCTGGGTACCCCAAATCTCTTCTTAATAATAGATACTAAAATGCTATTGAATGTCATAGCTTTTTAGTCTTTAAAAATTAAATTTTTATTAATCATAAGCTATTAGTAAATAGTTATTATGTGAATTGTCAATTAAATTTTTATTTAATTTACAAATAAAAGAAAGAAGCTATATCTCGAAGCATAATATTTGGTTTGTTTAATTCAAGAGGCCATAATTGTTGTTCCTATTTATGTTAAATTTAACATTCAAAATATCTTATCCTTGCTGTCAATATTTATGTATATATATTTCAATATAGTTTAATCATTAAAGGTGGGTGGTAGGTTTCAGTTGCTAATACCATAAATAATTTTGTCATAGATTTTTAATAATATAGCTGTAAAATTATATAGATAAAGCCAATGTTTAGTAAGGATATATCATATTTGATTTAGAAGTCAGAAGATAGTATTAATTAGTTAAAAATCGTCATTATTTATAGCCATGGAAATTATATTTTGTAACAATACATCTATATATTCGTTTTTAATTACATGGAAAAAATTCCAACAAACTTTTAGATGACATTTGTTATTACTATTTTTGTAGGGAAGATTATTTAAAGAAAATTTTAATTATTGGGTGAATCTATACCATGATTTACTATTAATAATCGATAAAAATTTAAACGCACTTGAATATTTTAATCCAATTTGTGTAGATCATAGCTAAAAAGAAACTGCATGAGATTTCTATTGAGTTATTGATAAAATTTTTAAAAAATTAATAGCTAAAAATCTGTAATCACTATTAATTTATGGCTAGAGACTATATCTTTATTTTATGCCCTGTCGTTTAAAATGTAAATTCCTATGTTCTAGTCAAAGGCTATTGCATAATTTCTACAGTCATCAAAAATGACCTAAACTAAATGAATTATTATAGTTTAATGAAATCAATTTAATTTAACAAATTGTTTAAAAATAATTGATCTAGTTCTTTGGAGTATTATTTATTCATTTTAGTGTTCATAATACTGAAAAAGGCTAAAAAATATATCATTAACTGTCTATCCTGGAAACTTTTAAAAGCTTAACCTTTAAACATAAATTCGAAAAGTTTATTACAGAACACACAGGTTTTGTATCAGATTAGAAATTTTTCTAGCACTCCGTACAACTGATCTTTTTTTAATTAATCCTTTATAAACATGAATTTTAACTACTAATCGTTTTAAAATAATCTTTTCAAGTACTTTAATATAAAATTATGTGATTTAAGAGTTTAGTTAAAGAAATGGGGCTTTCAAATTTTTTAATCAGGGAGCTCTACGTAGGACGTATCAATCCATTATTGATATCACAATAAATACTAGTCATTCTTCAGCACTTTTCATGAAACTTACTTTAAAAGAAGATATAATTTAATGATATTTATTCGAAGTCATTTATTATAATGTAACAGGTGAATAAATGCTACAATAGAACTATAACATGCAAAATCGTAACGATTTTTTTTTATGAAATTTAGTTAAAATATGTCTTAAATTAGTTTAAGTGTTTTAATTATGAATGAAAGGCAATAAGGCTGTAAAATCAGCACCAATCTAAGATATTTCTAATAAATTTAACCCCTGATCATGATTTTTTTTAATTAATAGTAAATATTTTTAATCATTTTATAAAAAATCTCTGATTTGAAAAATTCATATCAATGTTCTAATATAGGTTAAAAATTTATTATTTCATCATATTACCATGAATCTTCCATATGTCAATATATTCCATAAATTATTATATAGTATTCTTTTGCTACTTTACGGTATCAAAAATATTCGACTAAAAGTTTAAAAAAAATTGCGATTGCGATCAAAATGAGGCAAAAAAATAACTTTATTTTATTAAAACTTAAATAAAATAGAATCCGAATTTTCACTTGTTACGGAGGGTCTCGGTCTCCACTATCCGAGATAAACTAGGGATCACATCATAAGATATCATGAATAGGTAAGCACACGTGCAGAAAATGTGAATGATTAGGAAATTTTTATCCATTAGCATTTGTTGCACGAAGGGTCTGGGGCTCATAATTGTGATAATTCAATCTTCAACTATAGTTAATTCTCCAAAATGTCATCCATCATCTAACGATTAAAGTATTACCATTTTGAAAGAGATTGATACCATTTTTCAAATTATTAATTCCTCGTTTGTAGGATATATATTATAGTGCCTCGCAAGTACTTTATACAGTGACTTTTTGCCGCTTCTTACAATCATTTTCAGAATGATTGATCTGCAGTTATGCGCAGATTATTATCATTCCGTATCTTACTTTGGTTATTTTATACTAATTTTAATTTCAATCATAGTTATACATAAACTTTTGAAAAATTATATTAGTTAAATCAGAATGATCTTCGTAATTAGACGCTATAGTTTGTACTATACTAACTCTTAAGGTTCACTACATGTTGCTAACGCCGCGCATGCCGTAGGCGGTATACTTAATTGTGGCGTATCTAAATACACTACATTACTCCCCCTTTCTCCTTGTTTAAGAATATATCATAAGGACGCACTGCGAACTTTTTGGTACGAGCAGACCTTCTTATTTATTCCTTGTTCGCTGTTAGATTGTTCTATCGGCCGTTTCAGTTCACAATGCGGAATATCTATGAGAAATGCCATCTAAACTTATATTTTCAACGTTCTTTGCTTTCCTAATATGATCAGCATGCTTCTTGTGATACTTTCCATTGATATCAACTATATATGATAATGGGCCGTTCCTCATTTTAATTTTTCCTAGCTCATAATTTTTTTGTCACCGAATTCCAAACCCAAACAAAATCATCAAATTTGAATTCCCGAAAGCTTAAACTATCATTCTTTTTTAAAATTTATCTAAACAGAGTTAGAAACAGATTTATTTAAAGACGGCGTAGGTTATCAAATACATTTCGAAGGCTTCGACCAAGCAATAACTCACTTGTGGTGCGTTGAGTTGTTTGATGAACACTATTTCTATACGTTAAAGTACAGACGCAAGTTTCTGCTTCATTCCTTGTTTAAAATCAGATCGAAAATATCTCTCCTTAATTGTACGA
>LDMZ01049320.1:0-15150 GCA_001455285.1 Sphaeromyxa zaharoni
TTTTTTATCTATTTCACAATCTTTACAGTCAATTTAATAATGAAGTTTCTTAAAATTTGTCACTTAATGAATAACAATTGAGAAAAAAATTTTGAAGAACGAAATCAACGAAATGTCCACCCTTTAAATGCCATCACAAAAACACAGTCGCTTCTGTAAAGAATTCAAGTTTTAAATGATTATCTCGAACGTATTGTGCCTAAAATTCTTGAAGGTCGTTCTGTTAAACCGATTGCAGAGATGAACAAAAAGAATTATCAGGTCATTTAAAGTATCCGTAAAACAATTTCTAAAACCGTTTTGATAGATCCTTTGAGAGTTGACAGTGACAAGCACTCCTTGCTACTTTCAGAGGTCAAAGAAAAACTCATTGCTCATGTTGATCAAGAGTGTAACTTGACGTTTACTCAATTGGTGTCTTCATATAGGATAATTTCGAAATCAAACTGTCAATTAGTATCATTGATGGGTCACTTGAACAGTCTCATTATCCTCTTGAAAGGGCAACCACAGTACCAGAGCGAAGGAACACTGAATAAATAATTCAATACAGAATTGAATGTGCAGCTAGCTCCAGAAACTGAAGATTAATCATAATAATAGAAACCTCGTTCTCCTTGATGAAATGGGCTTTTCTGTTGTTAACATATCAAGTAGGGCACGTGCAAGAAATGGAAATTCGATATAGGTTTCTGTACCCGCTGATAGAAGCAGAAATATCTCCATAATAGCATTCATGAATAAATATGGTATGATATTGTAGCACCGGAAGTCAGCAGTACCAGACTCCAACCTACGTACCTAGATGGACCAAGGTCGGTGATTACATCGATTGCCGAACACCCAATGCACTGGAGACTCCAAGGCGCCAAATTTAGACATGAAATATTTAGTAAATGGTATAAAACTAAAATTAATTCTTCGTCGTCGCAGACTGCCTAATTAAGTTTAAAACGTGTTCCGATGTAATCCACCAAGATACGATTGCCACCGATTATCAGGTCAATATCGAAACACCCTAACTGTTGCGATAATATATCATAAAATTCATAAAAGAGATGTGACTGGAGAAAACTTTAACGTTTCTTAAAAAGAAATAAGTTTGCCATCTCAACAACAAGGAATAGAATTCCCTGTTTTTATTATGATTAATGCCCCTATCCATCATTATAGGGGATTAAAAAAAGATGAAGAAATTAGTTTCATGAATATTATTTACCTCCAGCCTATTCTCCTTTTTGCTATCCGATTAACAATGCCTTTCCTGTTCCGAAAAAAGTGACTTGTGGATTGGCTCCTAATGAGAAGCAACTTAGGGAATTAATTAATTATAAATTTCTTGAAATCACTGAAGAAGATTGTAGTTCATTCTAATGAAAAATGCTTAGGTATATCCAAAAATCAGAATTAAGACCGGTTATATTCAAATAAAATTTAATGAATAGTTTTAGTTTTTATATTTTTTAATAAATTTCATATATAAACATAAGTTATTAATTTTTTTATTTATATTTTAAACATTTATTAATTTGAATTTTTGATAGACAAATTATATTCATTAAATTGATCGCCAAATTATTAAATTTATTGTAAAAATTTTAAAATAGATCGAAAAATCGTGTAATACAGATCTTATGTAAGGTCAATATTGAAAAATAATTTTAATTAGGATCATGAAGCCTATACTGAACAACATTCCTTAAACACAACCTATTTTTTCCGAATAAAATTATCTTAAGAAGATTTATAAACTTATTTTTATCACAACACATAACATAGAATTTTGCAACAATTTTCCTATAACTTCTGTCCTTGTTATGTTTTGTTCATTTTATTTCTGGCAATTTTATTTGAGTTAAACCAAGTGTATTAGTTTTGAAATAATCAAACATTCCTCAATATATAGAAGCTTGACTTAACAAAAGTCAGCCACTACATAAGTAACCATCGAACGACATTCTGTGACAATTTCATATTCCTCTAACATATTCAGTATCGCCCTAACTATCCTTGGAGTGTGTTAGACGATTAATTGAGATTAGAGGGAATTGGGCATTACGAAAAACAAATTTTTGTACATAATAGATAAGTACAAAATTTTTGAGTAACAATTTTTTCAATATTTTTTTTACTAAATAATGATACTGACAACACTGATTATTATACTAGCAAATTGTATTTACCGTTTCGGAATCATCATCTCTTTGATGTGAGAAGATTTCATCTTGAAAATTATTGCTGACATCGGTTAAAACAATAAAATCATTATTTTGATTCGTTTGATAGAACAGATGCAAAAACGAGTGCATAAATCCAGACAGTTTGGCAAAGTAATTTAGATTTCAATTTATATTTTGAAAGATCTTATATAAAGCTCAGATACTAATTCCGCAATCCAACATATTTTTGAAGATTTATTTAATTGGTAGGTTCTTTCCAAACATGAATTGCTTTTATTTTATTATGATATGCTTAATATTTACTTCATATTATATAATCCAAGAAATCTACACTTAGTGGCATGATCTTCATAAACGCCATCTTAAGTAGATTAAAAAGGTACCAACAGCCTTCAAATGTTCATTTTGAACTCTATTGAATATAACTTTATTAACTAAATATATCAAAAGAGAGTTGCACACTATTGGATCGAATAATAGCTTTGTGAGACGTTGAATTCATAAAACTACACTTGTATGGAAAGCGCTTCTTTGGATTTATCTACAATCATACCGACAGCTCTACCTACATTGATTGTCTATAACAACGTTGAAAGCACCTTGAATCTAGAAAACCATCCAGCCAGTCACTAATTTGAGTAGAACGACATGAATTAGATATTTTAATATTGGCTAACTTTCTGCGGATCATGGCAGAACAAATCCTACTTTCTTTTAAATTTTCATGTACAACTGGAGTCATCCATGCAGATTTTGATTTTTTATAAATTTTTAAAGAGTAAATATTTATTTATATCTTCTAACTGACTCATATTGTAGATTAGTAAAAGGCGAAAATTTTGTTTTATTACTGGATCATTATCTGAATTTTTACTATATTTAATATATGATCATTCCCCAATATCAAATTGATTAAAAGAAATAGAATTTCTTTGGATACAAAAAATCTGGAATAATCTGTCTTTGCGGGAAAGGTTACACAACAGGAAGTAATTATAGATCAAAATTAATATTATTTTTAAAAAATAAATTTTTCAAAATGGATAAAATTATGAACTTTGATCTGATCATTCTCCGTGGGTTGTCATTGAAATAAATAAACTCACTTAAGGTTTTCAAAAAGCCATTTCCACATATAATTGGGAACAAAAAATTACTTCAAACATAAATACCTAGCGTATTAATTTCACTGGTAAATCTAGTGGGGATATTGCGTTAGCGAACTCATACATGTAAACATAATAATAACTCCATTGCTTTGCGCGACTATGAATATTTAGCTTTATGATTCAGATTTTTCTCTTTGGCAGTTAGTATCGTCTTTCGAAGTGCTGTATAATTTTCTATGATTAAAAATCACTTCACAATACCATAGCCTAATTACTGAAATCAACGACAGAGTATCGTAAAAAGCGTTCACTATGTATTCTTTCATTTGTCTTCAGGATAACCGAATGACGTATTTGGAGAAGAAAAAAATTGCTTACAAACTTAAACCAGATTATTAAAACCGCAGCATTCGAAACGTTTACTAGATGTCAGAATTCTTGGATATGCTTAAGCTCTTAGTCATAGCACAGCTTATAGTTTTATTTGGAATCACGTGTTATATTTTTTTTTAAGAATGTGTTGTGTATCGAAGTAACACACGTGTATATATGAGAAGATAATTATGCCGCCGCCGCATATACATAATCTTATCATTTGTGGTTAATCTAGAATCAAACTAACTAAAAGTGAAATTAGAATTTTTGGGAGGAATCAAGAATGGGGTATATTGTTTCATTAATATCAAATATGGCTATAATAGTAATTATCTTTTTGAGGACGCCCTTCGTAGGTAATCGTAAATATGCCTTTTGGTCATCAGCCTTGAGAAAGTTATTTATAATCTATTTACACATGTCGTTTATTTTACGCAGAATATTTCCTCTTTCACAACATTATCGATAGCTCATTTACATCTTGAGAAAGTTCTGAATTAAGTGAACCTTTTTTTATGAAAGTTTTGATTTAGGTTAAGTAGAAAGAGTCAAGTAAACAGAAATTGAGGCAACTGTTTAGCAGTTTAGGTAGTTAAAATATTTCCATGTTGGCTTTGAATCTTAGTACTATATGCTGTCAAGACTCTACTTTCAATGGTCAAGAATAAAAATTATTCTTCAAGTACTTAATTATTTCCTGGCAAAAATTGCCATCGAGGCATCAAAATAAATTACTCTTAAAATTCTTATTTGTTGTTATTACAGCCTTGATCAAGATTTTACCATTAAAGATCTGAATATATTCCTAAAAATTGGTTGAGTGGGTTATGTGTAAGAGGCCGATAAGTAGAACATTTTATATCTAAATAAAATATTCGGTGGAGTTAATTAATTTTTGAAGTTATTTTACGTAATTCATGGGGTAAAATAATTCTTTTAAATTGATGTAGAATTCAAAGAGTAATAAACATTCGTTTTAGATAAACTTTTTTTCTATTAATATCTGATAAAAACCGAATGATAGATTAAGGAAGAGAATTATTTATATTCTTAAAATTACTCCAGTATATGTTCAAGCCAACCAATTAGATATCTAGCCTTAGTAACTAGCTCAGGAACTTTCCAGTTACCTATTAAATACGATATTTACCACTTTTCTTTTGATCAAATATCACAATTGAACCCCAGGGATATGAAAATTCTAAATTACACGTCAGAAAAGCATATTATCTGATATTACCTAAAAGTCCTTGAGAACTCGATTGAGCGGAATTTTTTGAGTGACTAAAAAATCGGTTTTAAGCCCTTTATATGGGTTCAATTCTTTATGACTTTTGTAAAATCCTGATTAAACGTTTTTTTGGGAAAAAGAACTATTAAATTGCTTTGACGTATTTTTCAATAGGCTGTTTTTAAGACCTAGGGTGGGAGGTAGCATAATTAAATAAATTTTTTATATCTATTAAAATACTAATACTTGAATCGTTTAAAATGAGATTTAAGTGATCATTTTATTTTTTAGTTTTAAAGCTTCCATATATGAAAACATGCTTGAGCATAAGATTCAATAGGGTTTATATCCAATAAAATAGCCAATGCTTAACATACGGTTTTCCCTTCAATCAAATCACAATAGCGGATCAGAAGCCCTCGTTGGGATATAAAAAGCGATGGAATAAGTGGTGTTATGTAAGGGAAAATTTACTTCTCGATTATAAGATATAGTTATATCAGAATTATTATTATTGGCGTAAACCCTTGAGATGTTTCGTCGTTAAACTAATACTAAAGCTCTTGTAAATTTCATATAGCGACACCAACCTTTTGATGATGGTGTATGAAATTGAAAATTATATTAAGCACATATAGTTGGAGGAGGGCGGTCGAGCGGTGAGATAGGGGTTCTTTTACGTGTATATTGTTTTTCTAGTATATCTCACGTTTCGGTTTAGGCCATCTGCAGAGAATGACCCAGCAACAAACGCGTATTTGAAAAGCGGTCAGCGACCCTATAAGGCCACAAAATTACTGCTATCTTTGTCGTGAATAATCATATACTTTCTAACTTAACGTAAACTTCCATGTCTGTTCGAATGCGGTAGTAAATTTATGTCCGGTTTTAACATCATCAAAATCGATTTTTAGTTTATTCGAAAATTCTGTAACGATTTTACCATTATTCACAGTGATTAAGCTCATCTTATTTTGTTTCAAAATAGCATCTTGACATATCCTTTTGCATATTACACATTGATGTATACAAAGATCTTGAATTCATGGAAAGGCTTACTGTAGTGTATTTATATACGCCACAATTAAGTATGTCGCCTACGGCATGCGCAGCGATATAAACGTGTAGTGAACCTTAAGGGTTAGTATAGTACACTTACCATTAAATAGATCGTTATCTTCTGATTAAAGACTGCCAGATAAATCTCCCTGTGTTATTAACGATATACATTCATCTTAGTAAAGCATCATTTCTACGTTATTTACTTATAAACCTGCATTGTATATATATATATATAGATAGATCCTTTTTAATTCGTAATCCCTCGATATGCTTCGAAACTCTGCATTTTCAGGCAACTTTGTCAAAATTATTACTTGTGTGCCCCAAGCAGTTATTTTCCGTTTGCGGTGTCGTCAGTTTCTTGAAACTTTCTATTTTCGCGAAAATAACTTTTCTATTGCAACAATATATCGGTTCATGAACGAATTTAGCTCTTCCGGCACTCTATCCTTCCATAATTGTGTTAATTTAAATAACTTCTTCAAACTAAAAATTCAATGCCTTCATCTTTCACAGTTTTGAGATCTTCCCAACTATGCCAAATACTGGGATATCACAGTAAGAAGGTTTGAACTGTGTGATGGTTTAAAGCAATAAAAAATAACTACTGACTAAGGTGGTCCACGACTATTGCTTTAGCAAAAGAAATCAGAAATTTTTGTTAAAGAATTTTAAATTATTTTTTAGTATACGAGTTGTGAAAAAATTTTATTTTTTAACATGGAACATATTATCCCTGTACTTCTTCGGATATTTTAATAATTTACTTTGAATTATATTTTGCTAATTCGATAATTTTATCTTTAGAAATTAAACATTTTTCCAATATATTTGACAAAATATCAATGTCAATAATATTTTTTTTTCTATTTATTGTATATGTACGTTAATTAAATTATTTCCATTACTAAGAAATTTTAATAAAAGTGTCAAAAATAATCTTTTATGACTTATTATCGAGCTGTGTAGGGCTTACAAAACTGAATGAATAGATGTTTAAGTTTTAAATGAGTATATAATTGGAAATAAGTTTTTGAAAGAACTAAGCAGTATAAATGGATGAATTAATTAACGAATGAATAATTGTTTCTATACAAATTAAATTAATTTATTATTTTATGTATAGAATAGGTAGAAAGACGCACAAGTGTTAGTGTATTTCCTATGTTATTAGGCTAACAAACACTTTAGCCTTCTTAAAAACTTTATCTATATCTTTACCTTGCTGTAAATAGAAAAAAAATTAAGATAATAAATATTAGTTGCATAGATGAAATGGAAATTATCCTACGGTTATACAAAAAATTTTTGTCGACAAATTTTATGTTATTTTTTTGGTTGACCTCTCGGTAATAATTATTAACATATAAAACAGGTGAGTTGGACTATTCTTGTGCCGGAATGTATTCTTGCCATCTCCCTAGAGAGTTTCGTCGAACATACACAGGACTCAACACAACTTACACTTGATTCATGCGTTTATTAATAAATTTTTTGTGCTGCCTATTAAATTTTATTCAATAATGGTCACGTTCCTGCGACTTTAATTATTGTGTAAAATCTAAAAAAAGAATTATATGATCACGCATTTTCGAATTATTCCGTTGTTTTAGCTGTGCCATAGTTTGAGATATTCTCTTAAAGGTACTTTGTAGTCTCTAATTTCCTGTGATATGTCAAATTTAATTTTATTTCAAAAAAATTATTTGCCTTCTTGATATATTTTTCTGGAAATTCAGCGAATTAATTATTTTTCAAGGATGATTTAATAATGCTAATCACAAGTATTATCCGGATTATACTAAGTTCATTCAAATAAAAATATTTTTCACTTAAAAAATTTGTAATAAAAATATATCAAAATTGATACAACGCAATCATCTTCTTTTCAGAATAAATGAGGGGTTTTACGCCTTTACTTCAACCTTGAAGTCACATGCGCATACATTTAATTGTGTGATTGGGATTTCAGGTAATCTCCGTATGTTGCATAACCGAGCTTCTGGACAATTTTTCTGTTATGTCTTTGTAAGTGAATTTTACTTTATTCTTTTATTTTCGTTTGTTTAAAAATTGCATATTTAAAGAAATTATTTTATGAACTTATGGTTATTATAAATTTTTTTATTGTCATAATACTATCCAATATTAAGCTCTATAATAACATTTTCACATTATGCTATTTAGCTTGGAGTCTATTTTGTTGCCTCGATAATGTTTTTTACTGTTTTTGAAAAGAATCGTTCTTTTACATGTTTTTTCGAGAACTGTCTAGATTTCTGTATCACAAATTTCGTGCTTTTTGGTTTTTACCTACAATTTTCATGCTCGTGGCCAAACAGTAATAGAACTGAAATTTTCATAAGAATATTTGGCAGGTAAACACTTATAGTGATTAATTAAGCTTAGTCATTGACAAATTTATACCTATTTGATGAAAAACCTCACCTTTATTCATAATTTATATATTATTTTTTTACTATATATTCATAGTGTTAATTGTGATAGAGTGTATTTTTGATTATCTGAAACAAAAAAATCTAAAAAAGAAATTGTAAAGATATTTTTCTTAAATTTAATAGTGCTAAAAAAACTATTAAATATAACAAAAATTTTTCATCTTGTTTTTCTGTTCTTTGTTATTATTATAAATGTCTTGTTCCTTTATACTTCTTTATATACGTTTTTTATGAATCACACAGCAAGCCTTGTGTGATCCATTGATACATTCTTTTTTCACGACAATTTTTACACCCTTATTCAAAAACCAATATCTAAGTGAATCTTAGGAAAAACTAAAATAAATTCTTTGAATTAACTATATATTCGTTTTTAAGACAAATTAAGTCTCTATAAATGGCGCCACTGTAATCGGATGGATGTTTATTATTTACCTAAATAGTTTATGTATAAGTTAGCCTGAAGATTACTCAAAAAAGCTAAAATATGTACTTTTAGTTTTAAAAGTCGTATAATATCAAAAATATTTTTAAAATAACTTTTTCTTTGAGATGGTTTTAATCAATTTTTTGAGAACTTACTTAAAATCACAAATTACACTCAAAGTAATAAATCTTTAAAGAGGTTTGTTAGTGAGTTCAAAAAATAACGTGTAAAACATTACATTTGTATCATAGTTTCTTTTTAAACTGATAGAATTTATTTTTTATATTTAATTTCATGTTTAGATTTTTTTTAAATTAGTATTTTCACTCATTTCTAGTTAAAGGGTCTTGAAATTTACAAATACAACTATTTTAGGAATACATTTTCTATTTTTATAGTCTTTTTTACGCGATTGTAGTACTCTGTTGAGTTTCATATCGCAAGATATGTTGAGTGTGTAGATTTTATATCTCGATGACAGCTAAGATTATTTATGATATAAGTTTTATAATACGGTTTGTGCATAATAGATATATCTATTCAGTCAATGAACACGAAAAAATATATGTGGTTTTAAAAATGATCTTAAAAATCGTACAAGCTGAATGTTTTAATAGCATTTAGGTCAAAGTAATTTATTCAAAAAATATTTAGTATAACCGAAATAATTCAGGAGGATTTATTTGGTTCACCACTTTATAGCGCTTGTCGAAGTTTTGTTAATTGTATATTTTATTAATAATTGAGTCAATAAAATCAAAGTTAAAACATCTTAGATAATTGTAGGTTTCATTTATGGTTTATCTTGCATATTCTGACTGAAAATTCGATCTACGAGTTATTTTTTTATATGGAATATATAATATTATTACTATCGATAGCTAAAGTTGATCCAAATGGCAGATAATGTTTCTTTTGTCATTTCTATCCTCCATGTTTATAAATTATATTTTTGAAATTAGTTATGGATTAATTTAAAAAATAGGTTTCCGCTTATTTTAGCTATTATATTTATTATTTTAATTATATGGTTATATTTAATGTTTGATCTATTCTAATACAGTAAATTGTATTGCATTGATTTTTTCTAATTTTTTTAACCCTTCGCGGGTATTTGATAATACTGTGGCATCTTATTTACTCTTCTCTAAGGGATTTTAGTTGTTCTTAAATGTTTATAACTTTTAATACGGCTTTTAGAGATTTATTATATTTTTATTCAATGAAGTAAACCCTATCAAATTATGAAATAATAAAACATCGCCAATAGCAGAATAGAGGTATATAGCTTGGCAAACCTTAATAAATAGCATAAATGTTTGTATACTTTAGTAAAATATCTATGAAATTATTAATTTTTATATTAAAGATTTAATTACCCCTGGAAAAGGGTAGAGATCGATTAATAGATCAGCAATAAGGGAAATTAAACACCCGAGTGGGTGCTCTTGGTCCAAACAAGTACAAACCGATATCTCTTCGGTTACTAAATAAATGTATGTAATATAATTATTTATAAAATAATTTTTATTATACAATTAGGTAATATGTGATTAAAAATATAGATGATAATATACGTGTTTGAGAAGGGAAAAAAATAAGCTCTGGTACGCAGTACATATGTTATTCATTTTGCAAAATTTTTGGAAATGTGATGGAATTAAAACGTCATATGCAATCGCTTCTAAGCCAAATTAACAAAAATATTTAGTGGTCAGGCAACCGTATATATGTTTTTTTGTCCTAGAGTACGGATATCATTGGCAATATTGATCATTCTGTTTGATGGCAAGCAGTAGAAAGTAAATTCGTGTGATACTGATTTTTTCGCTAATATATTATAACTACCCGTGCCAATGCCTGATTTTAATTTATTTATATTAACAAGTGCGAAGATATCAAATTTTAAAAACATTTCTGAAGTACTGTGATAAGCTTGATCACTCTTGATGCATTTGTAAGGGATATCCTTGTAACACTTCTAGAAGAAAGCCATTAAATCTGATTGTATGTGTGCGGCGATGGTCAAGGATTGGAAATAAAAAATGCATATATAGACTGTTTGTTAAAAGAAAACTATATAAGGTTGCTCAAAATGAAAAAATTAATTGCACATATTTAATTTCTCGAATGATTTTTGTGAATACTGTATATTTTATATTTAATCATCAGAACTTAACCCTTAAAATTAATTCATATTAGCCGCATTTTCGTTATTTTTTAACATTTTGAAATTATTTTTAAAACTTCAAAAAGTTAAGTATTGGAGTTTTCATTTACCAAGTATTTTAGAGCAATACGATTAAATTTCTCTCTCATACACGATTTAAGTCTTAAAATTGTGAAGTGGAATGGTAAATGACCTTGGTTTAGGGGTTAATTTGGGCCTTCATTCATCAGGCAGTTTTGACAGCAACCTGAGTTCGCTTGAAGAAATTTGCTTCATAGAAAATATAAATAAATCGCAAAAGTTACTTAAGGCGTCCCGGGAAATTAAGTTGAAAAAACGGTTACAAGAGGATTGGCAGATTGGACGGTAATTCAAAGAAAAATGGTAGAAAAAACTAATTTTCACTTCAATCTATAAAAGATTACCAATACATATTTATCAGCTCATAACTATTATCCATATTTATTTTTTTTCCTCATGCTACTGTTTTATTTACATCTGTGAAAAGTACAACCCGAGACAGTAAGGTAGTCTTTTATTTATGAAAATTACTATTTTCATGGCTTATACTTAATCTCTATAATAATTTGATAGCTAATCAAAAAATATATTACATTTTTACCATAGGATATATTCTTTTCATTATTTATATTTTATTAACTACTATATATGTCAATATATTTTTTGACAAGAATGAATATTAATTTTTCACATGTGTGGGTAAAGTATATTACTAATATGGTTGCCTTATTATAGGTTTACTAAAATGTTGTAATAAAATTTAGTTTTTATTTCTGTAAGATTATATTGCTTTCAATTATAATGTTTAGAATAAACTAATTGGTTCCCAACGTTTTACTTACCTGATTAATTACTCACAAATTTTATATAACAAAAGAGTGTCATTAAGATTTTTTCCAATTATCATTTATGTGTATCAAACTTCGACTGTGCTTGAATTATGAGGTGTACGCGGTTGATTTTTTAATTTATCAACGTTTTTCAACCATTGAAGAACGAGAAATTATATATTTTACTCACATATATTTAAAATATAATTTCAATTTAAAAAGTTAGATTTCTTTTAGTTTTTGGATTATTAACAATAATTATGAGTCGAACCTAGGTAAAAAGGTTCTTCAGTCTGCTATCTAAACCTACTACTTGAAGCAGTTTATACTCTGAAAATTATCATTAAAAATGATTACCGAAATAATTATATGTGTAAATTTTTTTAATGTTTAATTGATTACTCCATTATTCAACGCATATAATGATATAGGTGTTGGCGCTAATTAACTGTTTTGCTGACGGCTATAACAATTATCCATTGATATGAAAACTTTAACGTAAGTTTAAGAATAGTGGCTGGATTTGTTTCGTATTTTTAATATGAAATAATTTTTCAGGAGTAATTCTACCTTGTTTTATCTTTGGAATTTTTTTTGCGAAACAAATTACGTTGAAATTTTACACAAGCTTATGTTTATGCAGTAATTATCAACGAGTTTTTAAGTTTAAATTAGATATAAATTTCTTAATACTGATTATTTAAAAAAGGTTTCATTTCAATGATGGTTTTAGAGAGTTTGAAGGAATGTCACACCTGATTGATGATTCCAATATTATCACTTGCAACGTTTCAAAATCACCTCTTCCTAAAAAGTCAGTCTTACGTACATCTGGAATTGGTAATGAAGAGAGATGCCCAAAAAACGTTTGCTTCGCTGATTCCAAAGGTCAAGAACTTGTATGTATTAGAAATTTTGTACCAAGCTCCGATGATTTATCCAAACTTGAGGGTGAGAACAGCTATTGTATATCTCGCGGATTAGATAATATTCGAGATTTTAGAAGTCCCAATTTTCCCAAGTGGCAGTACGGTGAATATCAAAAGCTGGACTTATCGAATGAAACTGTTATATTAAAGTTACAGACAACAAATGTTATCCTAGAAAGATATTCTATAATAAATGGATCAAATGGTGAAAACCAAAAGTTAATTGGTTTAATCAGAGTAAATAACATTTCATTTCAAAAAAAAGTTTTTCTCCGATGTTCTTTTCAAAATTGGGCTGCCTATTTTGAGACCGAAGCATTTTTTAAGAATCACTTCTCTGATACGAATACCGACCAATTTGAATTTGAAATTCCATTAAGAAATGACTACCACTCAGCTAACAGCAAGTTTGAATTTTCAATAAGGTTTGAGTGTGCTGATCAGCAGTTTTGGGATAATAACAGCAACTGTAATTACATCATTTTCCAAGATCCGTTTTAAGGATCAATAATGTAAAACTTGTTATTTTTGCCTAAGTGATTGATTTAACTTTATGTATGTAAAAAATATAGATTATTTTTTACTCATATTGTGTATCTATCTTAATGCCTATTTTCCTGTATTTTTCCTTCCTAGTATTTATGCTTTTACCTATTAGTTCTATAGGATACAGAATTTTAATGTGTATAAGCCACCAAAAATTACGAAACTGTACATTTATTAAATCCTAAGGCCTCAATAAAGAAATACTTTAATTCAAATTTGGACTTTATAATTCAAGGATGTCTTTTAAACATGCTTATTTTTCTGAAACGTATTGTAATTAGAAGATTATATTATTTTCGTTTACCATGTTATATAAATTAACATTTTTGATAGAAAGAAGTTTCACTTTGGCAAATTAATTACCAAAAACTTCATTAAGCTGTAAAAATAAATACATACTGTATATTCCAAATATATCTGAACTCTATGATTATAACGGTATCATGATTGTATTGTAAAATATTTTTTTCCATTAGAGTAATGTTTTCAGAGCGGGAATTTTAGAAATTAGCTAAATTTACTACATAAACAAGAAACTAGTACTTAAAAAACAACCATAGAATTTACTTTTATTTTGTTGGACCAATCTAATAGCACGATTAATATCTTTTTGTAAAACCATCGCTATGTTTCATAAATGAAAATTTATAGTGAAAAATTTAAATTATCAAATCATATAAAAACATAAATTAGATAATGGATAAAATTTATACTAATAAAATTCAATTGTTGTTTTTTATTGGTAAGTGCTCTTTTCCAATAAATGAATCAGCACCTATACACATACATTGTAACATCATAACCTACTTAATATAATAAGGTATAGACTTTATTAGGGGTAACAGATTTAAATTTTTTCCCCCTTTTTTATAAAACAATAATTTCTTCATCTATCCTTTCTTCAAGATCATACATTTAACATAGCAAACACAATTAGATATTTAGACGATATAAAATGGTGTAAATATTATAGGAAGTATCTAGCTTTCAATTATTCTATTTCATTTCATCAAAATCTACATAAAACCAATAGATACTATGCACAATTAAGAGTTGAAACTTACACACACTATTTTTTTATTTTCATGTAGACCCAAACTAATATTTTGTAAAAGTAATCATGAAAATAACTGAAAGAAAAAAAATTCAAAATATTCCACAAAGGCTTGAATTGGTTACATAACCGCAATAAAAACTGTTTATCATTAAGTTACAATATTTGAGGTTTGCTTAAGTTAAACAGCTCTTTTTTCAAGAAATATTTTTTAGTCATCATAAGGAATTATAATGAACTATAAAATACGAGTAATGGTCTAAAACAACATTGTTTGCTATAAATTATCATTAATGGTTATTTTAGAGATATTAATATTTCAATTTCAAGTTTATCATTTTAAAATAGAAAATCAAAATAAGTTAACTAAGATAATCTGATCTAATCAACTTTGTATTTATTAAGTTGTATAGAATGATATTTCTGGTACATTTAACAAAAAATATGAGTGCATAAAATGGAAACGGCCAATTCTCTGATACCTATTTATTTTTTTACCCACAACCTTCCCACACCTTGTCGAAAAAAATATATTGCCATTTATTCATTTTTTGCTATTAATTATATTAAATGAATTTTTTGTAATTTATTTACAAATTAATTAAGGTGGGCATATATATTCATTAACTCAAATATGTCAACAGTTATAAAACAATAATTTCAGATTTATTAAATTTTTAAAGAAAGATTAATAGCTTAAGCACAGATTCTGATTAAAATGTAAATAGAATAGTTAAGCTTTTAGATATGTGAAAAA
>LDMZ01049373.1:0-11391 GCA_001455285.1 Sphaeromyxa zaharoni
GAGATTTAAAAATTCATCGTAACTTTCCGATTGGGCCCTATACTTTTCACCATAAAGCTTTCTTTTTTTATTGCTAATTTCTTTAAAATTTTCTAACCATGGACTGGAGGCTATAAATGATTCTATGCAGTTAGTCTTTATCATACTATCATTTATAATAGCATCAGAGCTTCAAGATTATCAATCCAAGTTGTTAATTATCCATCTATGCTGTTGTACTGCAAATTCGTTGTCCTGTATGCACTTTGGTTTATGTTGGAAATTTCTTGTACAAGAGTATCTCTATTTCTTTTTATATCTTTGACTGCTCTTCGTGAAATCCCTTATTTAAACTTAAAACTAAATGTTTCTGTTATTTTTTGATCTGGCAGCAGAGAATTTGTCTTTTGGTATCTTATTATTTCCAATTATTTTTGCATACTGAGTTTTGTACATTTTCGCATGGAAATTAGGATAAAAAATTTAAAAAATTTTTTGAACATAAAAATATCATCTGCATGATAATTCCTATAAATCCAAAAAATTTGAGGCTTGTGGAAAATGGCCAATGACAGAGGATTTCAATAGTAAAAAATTTCGTTAAGAATTTCATGGCGATTAATAGAGGTGACGGCTGACAGAGGATTTACTGTATATATCTTAACGGTACCATTTCTCATACTCACCAAGTTTTTAAGGAAGAAAGTAAGTGTTTCAGGAAAAGAAAGTGCTCTTAAGTCAACAAATAACCACTTTATCGTGTGACATATATTTAGGGATAAATAGGTGACACTAAACACAAAACCTCTTCAAGAAAGGAAATTCATGAAAGATTTCTGGTCAGCGATATGCAAATTAGTATATTCAGATAGTGATTTGAAATATGATTCACGAAATGCATCTATCCAGTTTCCTGTTTTTAAGGCAACTTATTACCTCATTTGCAATTCTGGATATGTTTATTGGATATTTTTGATAAAAATATTTAATATCGACTTTCTGAGTTTTTAAAGCATCGTAACAGAATCGAAATAATCCATGAATTTTCGAAGTTATATAATTAGTGCTAATGGACTGTCTTCATCTTCTTATTTTGATAGGCTATATGTACAAAACAATATAATATCTTACAACCCCATTGATTAAAGACAAAAACTGATAATCTTACGCACACGATACTCAGGTCATGCGGTAATCGCTCTAGAAAGAACAAAATTGACAAGTCAGTGTATTGGATATACCTAAACAAGCTTCTTTAAACATGGAGATCTTAAGCACCGCAAACTATCAAAAGATGTAACAAAAATCCCTACATAGTAGTTACTTATGTAGCTTTATTGATGTAAATATTTAGTATCCGGATGCTCCTTAAATGCGGCAAAAAGAGACGGATTATTATTTTCAAAAATGATTCGACCGAGGCATCTCCTGTTAAGGCTACTTACGAACTTATCAAGCGTCATATGCGAAAACGTTAACTGATTGAAGTGGTACAGTAATGAGATGGCTGATACTTCTCAGAGCAAATTCTCTCGGAATGATAGGACACTGTAAATTTACGCAAATAAAGAAATTTATTAATTTTCTAATTCCGTATTAAATTAAGTAAGAATCTACATCACATAATGTATATGTAAAAATTGCAATTAATTTCTTCAACCTTGCAGCAAAACATTTAGAAACGACTACACAGTAACACATGGAGAATTTAAAGTTAATAAAATAATTTCGCAAATGTTAATTCGAAGAATTAAAACTTCCAAATGATCTATTCAGGTAAAATATTACCAGTTTCATGATTCAATTCATCTAAAAGTCGTCTAATCAAATTCACTACCGATTGTCTTCTAATGTGAGATATTTCAGTACGCATAACAATTAAAAAATATATAGTGAAGAATATTTCGAATAAGAATACAAGGGTAAGTATAAAAATAGAGTAACCTAGAAAAGAATAAGTGATGGATATAAAATTTTCAAAACAACTAAAGAAAAAGCTAAAAAGTTTAATGCAATATCCAAATACTAAAATCCATAAAGAAAAAGGACTGGCTTTAAACAGAATAGTCAAACACATCACGTAATGATTATTACTAGAGCATGCTTATAAGTGTTGGCGCCCAGTTGACATTATAACCCTGTGCTGAGTTATTGCTACTTACTTTGAAGCTTATATGAATAATAATTCAGTATTGTTTTGCCTGTTGGAGGAAAATAGTGGAATCAAAGGGTTGATAGATAAAGCTATCGAGTATGCTAAGAAACTCAATATTCAAACCGCTTACACGGAAGATGCCAAAAATATAAATGAATCATATAGAGTGATCGTTATTGAGCCCTTCAACTCTTACAACAGTGCTTCTACGTATATTAAAAGTACTCAATGCGTTTTTGGTGTCAGATGCATTTTGTATTGCTTGCTAAATAGGAAACCTCTGCCTGATATTGACGTGTATTTATACTCCCAGACGATGCGAGGACTGACTGTTACTACTACGGGAATATCAAAAAAGAAAAAACAAAAGGTCAAGGAACTTGTCGGATTGATGAACGGAAAGTATTCTAAAACACTGACTACAGGTGTAACTCACGTGGTTGTAGGAAAAGTTGGTTCTAAAAAATATCTTGAAGCGGTAAAGCACAAAATAGATACTGTCACGTTTGAATGGGTCCACGAAAACTGGAACAATGCGGTTTATGCAATTCAACCGTGTCCTTTATGCTTTCCTTCTAGTTCTTTCACTTGTCCTGTTCTCAAGGGATTAGTAATATCAATAACTGGCGTTTCACGTTCTAAAAAACAGACTATATCTCAGGATATCGAACTTCATGGTGGAAAATATTCATCTAAGCTTATCTTTAACAAATGTACACATCTTCTTGTCGGAAGTAATAAAATGCTTCTAAAGTATGAAGCTGCTTCAGTTTATGGGATTCCTTGTGTTGATCTGAAATGGATACAAGATATTATTTCCAAAAAGGAATATATCCCCTATGAAAGTTTTTTAGTATTCCAAAAAACCCCCAGAATCAATGCTAATACAGAATCTTTGAAAAGAATTAATATAAGTGATACGCTTAATAATGAAAATTCTATATATTCGTCCAACCATAACCGCCAGTTTGAATTGTGTACTAATGTTCCATTTCAGTCAGCGTACGAAAGATATTTGGATGGAATTCATTTATATTTTTCCAAAAAGATTGAAAGTATGGTATTAAATAGCCTTAAGGATCAAGCTATATCTGTCGGTGCCATCATTGGTAATTTTGAGGACGACAACTTAGATTATATCATAGTTAATGTTTTTCTAAAATATTTATTGTGATTTTGGAAAAGGGTAGCAGTAGTGGCTTTGAAGAAATTAATTTTTCTTCCAAAAATGCTAGGATAATTGATAAAGGATGGCTTATTGATTGTTTTTTCCTTAAGCGATTTGTTCCTCCATTGTCCTATCAGATTGACGAAGTTGTTTCTGAGAAGATCCATAGGAAACGGTCTACAATAGCAAAAGATAGACCAGAAAGTTTGCTTAGAATAGAGAATATTCAAAAAATGATATCCTTGAACAAAGTAAATTATTTTTTTAAATTTTTAATCCAATTATTTAATACTTAACGTTTATTACTGCTTACAAGCGGGTTGCAAAAATGATAGATATCCTATTCTATGTTTTTTATAACGTATTTATTGCAATATATGGTTAGTTAAATGTGTTGATATAAATTGACGTATATTTCTTTATTCATTAAACTCATTTGATGACTAATCTGAGATTTTTTTCCTTAATTCATTTAGTATTTGGTTTATTACAATGATTTTTTTTATCTTTCATTGATATTCATCTTCATCGATGTTTGTATATTTTTTTTAATAAAAATGAAATTTATTGAAAATTTGATATAAAAATTTTTAACTTTTTCAGAAACACCTATCAGGTACCTTTTTATAAGTTAAAATTGACGATAGTTTGAATAACAAACTTATGAAATAATATAAAATACTCGTTATATTTTCAGATTATATGGTTGGGATGTAACAATTTCGAAATTAATTTTTTTCTTTTTAAGCATATAAGTCGCGAATATTATTATTTCTTATTTAACCTTTTTGATCTTTTTAGTTTTCATAAATCTATCTCTTTATTTACTTTTTTTATTTTGAAACAGGGAAAAGTTATATATACATTGAAAAATTAAATTGAGTATGATTAACCGCATTAATGTATTGTGTGTATGTTCTTAAATCTGCAAAATTAACATTCGACTAAAATTTATTAAGCGTTTAATTGTTTTATGGACACCGTAAGGTTTACAATATTAGTATGAGTAATTACTCTACTTTTATGCTTGGACAAAAATTTAAAATAAATTTTGATTATAAGAGGCATTATTGTAGGAAAAAAGCTATCATTTCGTTAACTTTTATTTTGAATATAAGATATCATGACTGAATAGAAGCCTCAGGTTGTTTTAGAACTTTTGATTCATCGTTTCTAGAGTGTAGCATATATTAGTAGAATATATAGAAAATATTAATGATTTGTAGAAAAATGTGGCATATATACATTAAATTGTTGTAGTCCAACAAGTGTAACATTACTATAAGATCAGATGTTACGAAACAATAGAATGTTCCTTAGGACACAAAAGGATGGGAACACTTTTTTGTAGTTTTATATTGTAAAATGTATAGTTTTCTTCCAACAATAAATTTTTTTTCAATTTCCATATTATCATATATTTATAGTTTTTGTTGCATTATCTTAATTTGCTACAAAAAGATGATATTAATATTAATCTATTACCTGAATTTTTTTAAGAATTTTAGTAATAAACGAGAAAATTGTCATTTATTCCCCCTTTTAAAATATTTATCGAATTAGGTAATAAAATTATGAAGTGTTCTTACTAAAATTTACATTTTTTATATTTAAATCCATCTAAAGAATTTTTGAGAACTAATTCCATTCATACTAAGCTTTGCTGACATTGATTTTATATATTTTGACTTTAAGACTTAAGTAAGATTAAATTAATATTAAATTGATAGATTTTTATAGTAAAATCGGTTTTTATGATCTTATAGTAATGTTATACTTATTGGACTACAACAATTTCTATGTATATATGCCACATTTTTTTACAACAGATCGTATATATTATGATGATCAGATTCCACGTATCACAATAAATTTCCCTATTACTCTTAGTTTTCAGGTTTTTAAACTTATTAACACGGCAAAATATTTCACTGATTTAAATGCTATCCAACCTGGCCAGATGAAATCTTATTTTTTTTCTTTGTAAAAAAGTATATAATGATTGGTCCTTTCTATAAATCAATACTAAGGTTACTGCAATTTGGAAAAATTATTTCTCCAATATTTGATTAATATAATATGATTTAAAAACAATTATCTAACTATTTTAATAAATCTGAAATTATTTCTTTCTTTATGTTTATTTGTTTAGTTTTATTTAAATTTTTGTTTCGCTTCGATCTAAAGGCATGATTGATTTTTTGATATTTAGAAAACCATAACAGGGTTTATTTTAAGAGTATTGGATATAATATTACTGTTAGCTAATATCTTAACTTCAAAAGTTAAAAACTGTACATTTTTTATAGTCCTTATGGCTTTAAAAATCATAAATGTGCATATTTTTCTCGGAAAATTTTATAGACACAAAGTCGCAAAATTCTATCCTACATATATATATATGTGTGCGTTATCCCATCGAAACGCATATAATGTTTTTATTTGATATTTTTTAACGTAAAATAAACTTTTTGTGTCTTTCAATATGGTTTATCCCTAGATGTTACCAAAAACTTTTAACAAAAGTAGTTTTTTTAAAACGGGTTAAAAGTTTTATACATATAATTCGAAGGATTTGTCTTCAGAGTACAATTTATACAACTTTTTTGTTGTGTTCATTAGTTGATAATAAATATGTCAATTTGTTGTTACCATTTATGGTTTCTGAGTTATTATTTCAATTAATGTTTTTAACGATTCTCTTTGTTCAATTAAAGTTGTTTAGTATTTATTGCTATAAAACAGTGATAATACACAATATTTCTACCTACAGAATTTGGAAACAGCTATAATTTTCAAATAATAGCTACTAAAAAATATTTTAATACATAAAAATTTTCGCTCTAGCATCTTTGAGTTGTAAGAATGAAATAGAGCATTTTAGGTGCAATTTTATTAAAGTGTATTTCGCACTATGTTTACTAGAGAATATTTTTAAACAAATTTGTTACTATTTTGTTTAAATTAATTCCTGAAATATATATCTTTGAAATAAAAAATAAGTTTGAAAAATTTTTAAGGTATGATATTTGATCACAAAAATTTAATTGATTGATTTAATTGATATTTGTTCTGTATTTTTAGATAACAATGGGATTAATCCCTTTAATTTTATATAATTGTATTGTTATTTATTTTTCCTTTGTGATTTATTGATGTGATTTAACAGTACTTAATACTAATTTTTTGTATTATATTGTGCTAATTAAATAATTATTTTTTAGAAAGTCAATGAAGTAAAAAGGTCTGGCTCAATAGAATTTATCGAACAGAAAATGGTAAATTCGATTAAATCAAAAAGTTCATTAAAAGTTAAAATTATTTTAATGTCATATTTCGATTAGTTTGATAATAAAGAAAATTATTCTTTTACTACGACACCTGAGCAGGTAATAGGCTCGCAAAGACAACAAATATTATATGATGATCCTGTCGGACGAAAAACCAGAGAAAAACTTTTGAAAAAATTTCGAAAGGATTTGGTTCCAGATCCCAGTGATAATCAGGTTCTAGGGCCATATATTTTTTCATTCTTTAGAATATAATTTTAATCAGCAGTGAAGTAAGTGATAAAGAATTTCGAGCTGCTTCTGTCGTAAGCTTAGAAAAAGAACCAACCCCTGACTATCAAGAGAAGAAGTATTTTATACTTGGAAAAATTAAGCCGAATGAATATCAATACTATGCTAGTATTATTTCAAAGCTAGGTGGAGTATTGCTTGATAGTATAGATTATAGGGAACACTATACGCATTATGTAATGGGAGAGTTTACCAAAAATTGGCTATTTTTTTGCGCCTTGTCATGCGGGAAATGGATAATTAATGTATCATACTTGAAAGAAAGTTCAGAAAAAGGATATTTCCTTGATGAAACCAGTTTTGAATGGGGTTCTAACCAAAATTCTTCTGCCCTTGCTTCTTCTTGTGCATATTGGAGATCATATGTAAAACAAAACAACACACCTACATTTGATGGCTGGAAGGTATTTCTTCTTGGAAAAGAGGAAATTATGGAACAACTAGCTAAGATACTTACATGTGGTGGAGCAAAAATTGTAACCGAGTCAGAAATATCAAAGAAGCTTACACATATATTTATTAGTAAGTTTTCATCTTTTTTTTTATATTTTTTATAGGCAGCAATGAACCTGGCATTGATGAAAAGGTAAAGAAAGCTCAACGTTACTGTAACAACTTATTGACACCCAGATACTTGCTACATTACCTTGCTAACCGCGGTGTGGTAAGCGATGATCAATGTCGATATTGTTCAAATGATATAAATAAAAATAGTAACCCTCTTCCCATCAAGAAAACTCTTGATGATAGAAGAAGGTTGGGTACCATTTCTACAACTGAGAGATGAATTTATTTTAATGCTGTAAATTATGTTGTAGGTATTTTTATTATTTCGGTTAGAAAAAAATTTTTTTTCTTAAAAAATATTATAAAAGATATCGATTTAAACAGATCATTATATAACTTTATCACATATTTCTCTTGTTGATTAAAATTTTTTATTTATTTTGGTTTCCATTACGATTGAATAATCTTTTATTCTAATAGTTCCATACAATGTTTTATTTCAGGCTGCTTATTCTAAGTTGCTTGATTGGTAGTGATGTTTAAATATTAATGAAATGTAACATTCCACATCGATGTCCTACATGAAATTATATTTATTCTAACCTTAGTTTTTTGCACAAGTAATTATTTCTACATATCTTAATAACTCCCTTTGCTGAATAAATCGGTTCATTGATTTACTATTTTTTTAGTTAATGTTTTGTATTAACATGTCTTATCTGAAATTTAATTAAATTTTTCTGGAATCACGTAAAAAATTGCTAGGATCTGTCTGGAATAATTAAGTAATTGTTCTATGTACTCTTCGGTACAATAAACCATTTACTGCTCCTCCTTTACCATAGAATCATTATCCAGAGTGTTCTAAAAAATGATATATTAAATATGCATTTGTTTTCATCTTCCTATTGATCTGCATGTCGTTTTTAACGTTTACCGATTGTAGCATAAGCACGGCAGTCGGGTTTTTATTTTATATTTTATACTATTTTTGGGATATTATAGTTTGACAAATAATATATAAATATTGCTTAATAATAATATACTATGATTTTACTATTACAAAAATAAACCTGTTATCAAGAATAGAGAGAATATAAGATTTTGTGTTGTTTAAAAACATCTAATCTTATTGTCCGTAAACCAAGATATTTAAAATTGATACCAAAGGTTGTGTCACTCAGAACCGTTAAAATTTTTGGAGAAGTTTATATAATTACATTTTTGAAATATTAATCGGTGATATTGATATAAAAATTTTATATTTCGACAGAGGACTTGTATTCATTGAATTATTTTTATTTATAAAGATTTGATAAAATTAAATAAATGTTATAGACAAAAGATTATTTATTATATATATGATGCCGGATATAAAAGTAAAATACAGAGCTGCTAGCCTCATCTGATTTAAGACAAGATTTAGACTCATTTTGAAGGTTTTTTTAGCATTCTCCTATAGGTGGTAAGACTCGTATGGATTAAACAATGTATTACAACAGGAAATAATTTACGTAATGAATCTAATAATTTTTATAAGATTGATGCTATGTGATAATATTTATTAAATTTAGGCCTCCCTAATAATTGAGCAATAATAGTTAACATGGTGCACTGATACATTGAGGAACTGCCGTGAGGTTTGAGTGGATACGTGAATATATTTGAAAAGATATATTTGTATGTCAAACTTTAGGGCATCAACAATATTTTTTGACGTTTTAAATCTTTCATAATTTTCTGTATTGAGGATAACCAAAACTTATTTTAGGAACCTACATGGATAAGGAAGATTTGTCGTTTGTCAGCGGATTAAAGGAATAAATATTGTTTCAAAATAAAATAATGCCTTCTTGCCACCTCAGCGTCTACTTTCACAGCCTTGTCATAGCCCCATATAAGATTTTTATTAATTACCGAGGTTAGGTTTAGATTATCAACAATCATATTTTTTTTTGAAAAAACCTCAAATTAATATTACATTATTATATTCACAATTTAATATTTATTTTAAATGTAAATGCTTCCTTATGAGAACGGAACAATATATTTTGTACTTCTTCATGGAAAGATTTTCATTTTCTTAGTTATTTTGAGTTGACAATGAGCCCACTGACAGGTTAAGTTTAGGAACAAACATTCATGTAATAAAAATTATCGCGAGTGATACCACCGTTCCATATGAACTTAAATGAATGTTCATCTTGAATACCATTAAAGCTTAAAAAATAAAATAACAAGAGAAAAAAAAATTATTTATTCACGTCTAAAAATTATTAACAAGCCATATGGAAATTAGGAATAGAAATAATTAAAACAATGCATAATATTATCGCAAATTACAGATATCTGTGTTAAAGTAATGTGCTAGAGTTAAATTACACGATTATTTTTTTGATAAAATTATACAAGGATTATGTATATAAACGAATTTTTCAAAAGAAATATACAAGCTTAAGATGAAATTTTCTAATTTTTTATTCATAGCATATATGCCAAACTGATTTAGGACCTATATCACTATTTTTCACCATTATAACTTTTTAAACAACCCCACGTTAATAACATAAACACATTCCAATTTAACGCACTTGATTTATGTAAAAGTTGCTTGGGATGTATTTTTTTCAAAAATACATGCCAGTGTTCGTGATTCGATCATAACATAAAAATTTTATATCTTGAAGAATTTGTCCAATTTTATATAAAAATATCTAATACACTTTGAATTTACATTAAGCTTGTACATGGATAATATTCTAAATATGATACACTGATGGTAAAAATGGTATCTTGGGTATAATATTGGTCACACTGTAATCACTTATTATTTGTTGGTGAAAACATTAATAATAACTGAACAATGAAATAAGTAATCATTATTACAAAACTATCACACCATTATGAAATTTAAGTTCTTAAATTTTTATACAAAATCCCATTTTATAAACAATCTATGTGATGGTATCACAGATAATTTTTAAATGAATTTATAACATTTAATTATCCATTACGACATAATCAATATATTTTACAATAAAAATGCTAAGTTTTTCGGTTTAATATAAAAACAGTAATATTTAAATTTTTTTAAAAATTGAGACGGTCTATTTTTAGATTAAGATATTAATTTTATCATAAAAATGACGAAAGTTGATAAATCAAAAATTTCACTAATCCCAAACTGAATCAATGGCAATAAACCTTAAACTTGAGCTGGTTAATTATCGCAGCTCTATGAATACTGACATAAATAACCGGCATGAAATGAATACTTATCTGAAAAGACGATATAATTTCCGAAACTTTAATTATTTACCGGCATATGTTAACGACAAAATTTTTGATTAATTTAAAAAAAATTTGAATTTTTTTTTGTAATATTCGTAATGTTAAGGAAAAATATACTTTGATAGAGTCATAATTACATAATTTTATCATATAAATATTTATATATATTTTAATTTATTCTATTTAATTCCGGATATCTTCGATATTTAATATTTTTATGGAAAGGAATTTTTATGAGTATATCCTGAAACTTTATTTTTTAAAAAATTGTTCAAATTGTTTTTCTGTTTTATTTCAGATTTTAATTAGTCAAAGTCAAGAAAAATTTGAATGATTGATTTTTTGGTTTCAATCATAATGCTCGATCTGTTTTGTAAAAAAAAGCTGATTTAATTTAACTGTACTATTCTCCATAAACCTTTTTTAATACAAGTTTATCTTACCGGATGAAAACCGAGGATTCGAATTTAATAATTTAAATTACCTATAATCGGTTGGTTTTATTTTTGTCAAGATTTTTAAAAATTTACACTTAATTGTGAATAGAGTATAAAATCCAGTTAATATATTTTTATTTTTTTTGGTTAGAATTCCGCATCTTGGCCCCAATTTTTTTATTCCAATAAATTATGATATAAGAATTATTAAAAAAAATATAGATATTACTTCCTAATTTATGGTACAAGTATAGAAAAAAGCTGTTATTTGTG
>LDMZ01049401.1:0-10437 GCA_001455285.1 Sphaeromyxa zaharoni
TCTGTGTTTTAATTTATATTATCTAATATTTTCTGAACATTTTGATAATGATCACTGAAACACCATCAAAAAAAAATTTTATATTTGGTATGTAATGTACATAGGGATTTAATAATTTTTTTTAATTAATTAGATTACTTTTTCGTTATTTGATCAATTTTTGGTAAATAATATGAAAATATCAAAAATTTGTAAATTGTAGACAAATTTTGTTTTGTCTTGGTTCAATGAATTTTCTTCTGAGGACTTATTTTTTTAATATTTTAGGTAATGTTTAGGATATGCGTGTAAAAACTCCTATTAATATTGAATAATGAGTTTGATTCATAATATATTTTGTTTTGACAAATACGTTTTTTCTAGTTTACATATTTTGGGTTTATTTCGCATTTTTTTAATTTTTAAATAAAATATTTAACCTTTTTTAAAAGTTATTGATTACAAATAATTACTAGATTCAGTAATAAATACTTTTCTGTTTATGGTAAATAGAATTTGTGCCTAGCATTGTTGAATCGATGATTAATTATTTTATTTGTTTTTTTGCTTTGTTTTAGGTTTAATATTATTCTATGTTTGTGTGATATTTTCAGTAATACTCAATGGATTAAGGTTACAAGAATACCTTTATTCCTTGCTTGAGTAAGATAATTTATGAAAATAAATGTTTTTTAAAATATGATTAATAAAGTTAACAATTTATGTGAAGTTAGTGATTTTTTTTGTTTCATAAGTTTTTTTGCGTTCCATTTTTTAATAATTCAAAAATTGTTTAAATTATTACAAATTTGAATAAGGCTAAGTGTGATGATGAGGAATTAGAGAATGATCTTGCCTTTTTATTAAATCACATACAAGAAAAAATACAGAAATTAAGGTTCGATTTGTATTTTGTTTTAATAGTTTTAAAAATTTTCATAAATGTTCTGGTGAAGTTTTTACGGGAAGAATAAAATTGAATTTCGTGCACACCTCTAAAAAATTCAAGGTTATAATTTCCTTAGCTTTTCAATAAGATACAATTTTCTGTATTTTGTTTTAATGATTGCCTAAATAATTTAAACTTTGTCTACTCGTACAAAGTATTTTCATGGCATCATGTTTTTGAAAATCTCTTTTCCTAAAAAACCACGCCTGATATATTGTTGTGAGATATGAATTATTGCATTAAAATTAAATCCATACTTTAGAAAAACTACATCTTTGTATCATTTTGATAGCAATCATTGGTTGACATTTGTTATAATGCGCTTAATTATCGACAAGAAGATTTGCGCGACAGCCGGTGTGCAAACCCCTAACTATCTTGATTAGAAATATTTTGCACTTATTTTTATACTTATACCAACATTATGATCTCCTTAAGATCTTATATGGTTTACGATAGTCGCGAAATATGTACTCATGTTTATATTTTAAATTAATTGAATATAAATCGTGATTTTCATTGTTCAGGCTATAAGGTATGATTATGAATAATGAAGTCATTATCGGTTTGAATTTATCTTTTCTTAGTTCAATATGATTCGTACAATTGATTTCAAAGTTTCCTCTAAATACACTCAATTCAAGTCATAATGATGCTTTCAAACCCCATCATTCAATCCTTTGTGGTAATTACTGAATATAGTTTATATCAATTTTTTCTATACATCAAAACCAAAATATATTATTATAATAGCTAGGATTTAAAACAGATTCAACTTTCTAGTTAAGGGCACCAACGATGTCCCTATATGATTCATGTTAGCTCATTTTTGCTATATTTTGTTTAATGTCTTGAGTGATGACATTTAATGATATATTTTTAAATATAATTTTCGTAATGGTTCGAACCCAGATACTATTTTACTTTTTGTGATAAATTTAGTTATAAATTATCGGAAAATATATGTATAATTTCCAAAATTGTTAGACTGATTTTAATGTTTTATTGTTTTATTTTATAAAAATTGTCACAATTATTATTTTTGTCAATGAAACTAAGACCTAATACTGAATACTAACGCATATTTAACACAAGCTTTATCCTTGGAAATGTTCATTTCCATTTGAAAATTTATTAAACTCTATTAATATTGTCTTATACTTTGACGGATATCTACAGGTTACAACGTGGTTTTTCACACTGTTGCTTGTCTCAGAGTCTGTCTGCTAAATCTAAATGTCAGTTTCCATTACTTAAGAATATGACCTTGCATGTGGATTATAGTTGGCTGTTAATTGCTTCGCAAAAAATCTCTAGTTCCTTTGTCAAAACAAAAGGAAATGATTTTTATATTACTGACCTGATTGCCTAAGTTTTTGGAACGACCTTTTACTGTTGTTTCGAACTATTTGTCTCTGTTTTATGCTCACTCATGGTAAAAGTTTGATTTATTAAACAACGCGAATAAGAACATGCAATTTGTGACTGCTTTGCAGGATTAAAGCGTAGGTTAATCCTTATAGTGGCCAAATCAATAAAATTATATATCATTGATTTTTATCCATTATTTGTAAAATTTGAGCTTTCAGGGTGTTCTTAATATTTTTCATGATGTCAAAATTATTTTTTCTGCAACGGTTTTGAATAATATTTGCCATCTATGATCATTTCTGTATTGGCATAATGCAAGAATTATTTGATTCTCTCTAATATGCTTTTAAATTGTTCACTTATGTGTATAAAACTTAAAAATTTTCCGTAACAGATTATTAAAAATCATTGATTCAATCAAGTATCTTAATTTGATTTGCAGAACGTTGCTCTAATACTCAAAAACTTTTATCTTTGTTAATGTTCAGTCCTATCTTTTATGCTTTAATAATAAAGCATAGTACCATTCTATATGTAATTTTGTTTGGCTTTACTGTTCCATATGTCGCGAATGAAAATACTTTTATAGCCTTTCCCAGAAATAATTCCTACGTTCAGAATACTATAGGACGATTTTGTCTTTTTTGGAATGATGAAAGAATTGAATATATGATAATGGTATGTAAGGACCCAAAAATTAAAATTCTGTTTAAACCTATTATTTTTTGTTACTTTCTAGTTGGTGCATAATTATCAATATATACTTGATTGAAGTTTTCAAAATTTGTCTTCTACAAAAAATCTATTTAATACGTGGTATTTTTATGGACATCCTTATATATATATATATATAAGCTTGACACAACACTTCCCTTTTGATTTTATTTAAAATATTTTACATTATTTATTTGTAAATTAAACTAAAATTTATAGAAATATAAAGTTATTTAAGTTTGGAAGCTAGTTTTTAAATTTTTTTTAAAATATAAACATTTTATTAAAATCATAAAATTCTTTTATTTTGCTATTTTATTCTGACTTGTATCAGAAATTAATTTTATTGCTTACCTTCCTTGGTCTTGAATATTTTATAATTAAACGAAATTATTGTTTTTTTAAATATATAATTCAAGTAATGCTTACTTAATCCTTTTGATTGTCCATAATTATTGATTAAAAGCATAGTTAAATGTTTCGCATCAATGTATAATAAAAAGTTTTTATCTTATGGATTTTTCTCATGGTTTCTATTAATTCACATTCCGGTCGTTTATGATTTTTGAGTGATTTTTTGCTAAAATAAACTATAGATTAAGAAATTAAAATATATTAAGTATATTGAATGGAAATTTGTTATGACCTCTATATGTATTGCTTCGTTTACCGTTAGTTTTCATATTCTAGTAATGGGTTTAATGGAAATTTCAATATATTTGTTATAGATATAAAATGCAATAAGGCCGTATGATGATAATTACAAATTATTATCGGAAAAAACTCTATTCAAACTTCTATTTTTCAGCGTATTAATTAACCTTCTCCAAACATCTTGCTACAAAACCGTGCTATCCGTAGCATGTCACGATGTTGGTGAATTTATGTAATTTTATAACAGAGGAAAAGTTGTTTTATTTATGTCTTCAATTCATATTTAGGGTAGCTGATAGTATTGATTGGAAAGTAGAAATTATTAGATTGCTTAATCACCAAAACGATTCACTAAGGTACGAAACCCTTGTATGTATACAAATGCTAATGATTCAAAATTGGTTTCAACATTTTTGTTTTACTTTCCTTACAATAGGGGTTATCATGGAAAACAGCTTCTTCATCATGATCAAGACCCAAAAGCCTCATTCAGTTTTTAAGAGCTTATAAATAACTCAGAATATAGTATTTTAACAGAAAGTTATATTTTATTATTTTAATTGTGATTACATTGTACGTTCATTATTTACTATGATTTTGATTTAGAATATATTTACTTATTATAAAAATAATATAATTAATATCTTAAATGTCATATAATGCAATTTTTAAATGATATTAAATATTTTGATTCTCCCTTAAATTGGAAAATATAAATCCTGGCGTTTTTAAAATTTAGCAAATTAATATTTTTAATCAGGCTTTTACTGATAGTATTTTTTAGTTTTCATTCAAATATAAAGGTTCATCAAATTCATCTTCTGTTATGTATTCTTAAAAGTTATGCCAATTATTTTCCAAGTAATAAAAAAGATTTTATCCAAATTTCATAAATGAGTAGCTGTCCTTACATTCACGAATATAACTGTCCAAAGAAATAAGCTGTAGTTTTAAAAACTTATGATAAATCATATTTATGCTTAATATTTTTACTTTAAGTTAAAACAATTATCAAAATATATTTTTACATTTTTCCTTTATTACAAGACATTCAAGAGATATAATTACGGCAAATTATTGCAGGATTGCAAACGAATCTTTTAAAAGTTAATTGATTTCTTTTAAATGTGAACTACTCATCATTTGTCAGAGATTTAAGGTTTTTCATATATTGTTCGTTAAATAAGTTATTACTTTTCTTTTCGATTTTTAATAACAATAAAATTTAGTTTATTAATGTCAAAAATTAAATACTTAATTGATCATTTTTTTTTTGGCTTTTTCTTTATACAAAATATTAATTATTAATATCCGAATTTTGTTATATTGTACCAAAATAACTTTAATATTAAAAACTATTAGACAGTTAAAAATAATTATTTCATGTGATTTAGATGCAGCGATAACCCACCTATTAATTAACGAAATAATATTGTGAATTTCGCTTTATGGTTCAAGAAAAAGAATTTAATATTATATATCCGTTTAGTATAACTTCACATTTTTCATTTCGATTTTAATTAGAATGAAATCATGAAAATATTTATATAAATTGAAAAATATGCTCCAAATAGTTCTGCAAACGTATCATATTAAATCAAGAGAGAATAACACTTAGTAAAACTTGTCCATCGTAAAATTTTAAATGGACTCTATTTTGTTTAGAAGACAGATTATTAAGTTAATAAACATGAAAATAGAGCCAATAAACATTGTGAAGAGAAATATATGTTTCTATTATCATTAAATTTTGTAGGCTACCCTCTACATCTATGAAAAATATATGTATAATAATTTAATTTTATTTCCTAAAGTAAAATATATTGATTAAAGACATAAATTAGGTAATTTTGATTCTTTATTTTTTAATGAGTAGAAATGTTCAAAAGTTTACAGAACAACGAATCAATTTACAAATTCATTTCAGTGTCACTATTTATAATTTCATTTTATTAAAAATGTAAAAATTATGATTCCTTTAATAACAAGAAAGTAATTAAATAGTAGATTTTGTATTTTAGTGATAGATTTGAGTCAACCGATGATGAAATACTTTATAAATACAAAATAAGGCTAATATGAAGGTTTTTGAAATAATATACTCTTATTTTTTATCCTTAATGTTAATTCACTCACTAAGTTTATTTCAGATTATTAATTGTGAAGATTATTTCAAATGAATTAATATTTAGTATTAAGTAAACAACATAAACTTTTTTAATAATTTTATGATTTTTATCAATTTATGTAGTACTTTAATTCATTAAATAATCAAAATGCTAATAAATCATAACGTGTTATTTATGTAATATGAAACACATTCAATAATGTAATAAAAAAATTATAATTTCCACTAGCTACGCTTTAGTTAATAATTTTGATATTTGTATAATATTTCTGTCAAATTTTACATTCAATATGTTAAAATATTACATTTTCCAATGGATCTTCCTGACTATTTCTTGATAATGTAACAAACAATGAATAGAGTATATATATATTCATTACGATAATTAACGAACCAAAATATTGTATGTTATGAAAAATGTACTAAAGAATGACGTCATCAACTTTGCCGTTTGTTGAATTTTTTCCGTCCCTTCATTTTCCTCAGTTTGCTCGGGGTCATTAAAACGTAAAAAATACTTAAATCTATTCAGTGTCTTTTTCATTCCCTCTGAATCCCTTGGACGTAGGTTATATTTTGATTTAATATTATTTTTTGATACATTCATGACAATAAGATAAATGTTGATCTCTTTTATTTACGATTAAAAATAAAATTGAAAAATTTTATTATTGGATTTCGATATAATAAACTAATCATACCCAGCGTCACCATGATTTATAAATTATTTAATTATCTGAGATTATTATTTTATTGGTAGAATTTTCTATAATGTTACATATTCTTCTTATAGAACCATAATCTATTCTACTATAGCCTCTGTTTAAATATTAGAAAATATCGCAAATAAAAAAATTCATATGGAAAAAATGCTTGCCCCGAATTATTTGGTGCCAAACCCAACTCAAATTCTACTTCATTCGTTTGTTTCTTATCAGGATGCACTATATTTTAAATTTTCCCCAAAGCGTTTATCAAGCAACGGTGTTATGGGCAATTTTCAGGTGATTGTAACCGCTGTGAAAGCTTTAAAAATGAACATTTATATGTGTTATCGTCTTTGCACTGTAAATGTTACTTCTCTTACTCCTCAGACTCGCTGCTAGGGAGAGTTTAAAGGAAAGTATGGGAACTCTGATAGAGTTCTTATGATTCAGTACTTTTTATCTCTTCCTTTTGATGCTGGTATGACCTTTTTATAATAAAAATACCATAAATTTGAATATCTTGAAAATGAAACGGTAATCTAAACCTCATTTTATTATATGCTAATGATTAGGGGCACAAGATGGGTTCAATCATAGGTATTCCTGTGATTCTTGTTTGTTCCTGTGTGTTTCACCTCGTTCTGATATTTTCGATCCTTTGCTTCCAGAGAAGTAGATCCAAAAAGCGGTCTGATGGTGCCTAGTAGAGTAATTTTAATATATTGTTTATTTACAAAAATAATCCCCATAATGAAGTTATATGTGAAGTTTGTAGATGTTTATTGCGTTATACAAATCTATATATAATATACAATTTTATGATGAAATTCTCTAAAAAGTACTATAAATGGTTTTAGGAAAAACAACCGGATTGATGCTTAGATAAATCTCTCTAGGTCAATGCTATATAACTAAAAATACAATTGGGCTTGAATAAGAGTATTTAATTTATAATTATTCTTTTTGAGATTTCATTTTTTTGCCTTTCCCAAATTTTAGATTTTTAAGATAAATTGGAATTTTTGTTTAATTTCTTGTGATCCAAATAAATTTTAATAGCAATGAAAGTCTACATAAAATAATGGATTTTCCTGTATATCTCTTAATTCTGTATATTAATTAAAATTGAACATCTTATAATGTCCTGCCAAAATTAATACTTTATATTGTGTATTAGATTTAATTTTTCTCATTACTTAAAATTGGAACTATGGTTCTTTCTGACAAATATTTTTATATACTTATAAATAATAAAATACTTTCGTTTAGAAACAGATATATTTTTATCTCTCGAAAAAATAAATTTTAGGATTGTTATATTTTATTTTGTAATTTTTAGCTTCCAATAAAATGAATTGATATATGATTTTTTGAATATATAATAAATTGAAAATAAATTTATCAACGTTATATTATTTGTTTATTGGAATATTGTAATGAACTCATCATCTTACTTGGTTCATTTATTGTGTTAAGTCCACACATGTTCAAAATTCACGAAATAACTTACTTTCTTGTATGTTGTTATCTTTCTCATAATGTATTATGATTATCCTAATTTAAATTTTTAGAAAATCGGGGAATCTTTGATGTCAATTATTTTACCCCTAAATATTTCATTTAGTTCATCACTGTAATTACGGAAATTCTCTAATGAAGATGGATTTAGAATTTATTCATAGTGATTAATTTATTATATCTTTTACTCTAATTAAAGAAATGCTATTTGTAAATGTTGTTCCGAGGAAAACATATATGTAATATCGTTCTATTCAAAATCTACTAAAATAATATAATTTTAGTACCTCCGTATTTTTCTGTGGTAATGTTGAGTAGATTATTTAATCAAAGGAATTCTTATGTTAATGCAATCTTTGAAAAAATAGTATTTTAATGATTTATATATTCTTAGATTTTGTTACTTTTATAGTGATTTAAAATTTATTTAAGTTTATTAAAAAATAAAATATATGTGTTCAGCCTAAATAGACAAAATTAAAATTTATTTTCTTTCATTCCAAAATTAAGTTTAACAAATATATTAAAAAATGTTAATAGGGTAGGGAAATATTTATATATAAATATAGGACTGTTTAAAAATGATTGTTGACTTTAAAATGTTATTTATTAAAATATGATTTTTTTGTTGATTATTCGATTTTCAATTTAAAATTCAAGATAAAAAATATTTAATGAACAGATTTCATTTAGCATACCGGTAATGATAACGAACGTGCGAAACTGAGTGCGGAAAATACACCAAATTTTAGTTAAAACGTTTAATTTGATTAGATCATATAATTTATTTGATATAAAAAAAATTGTGTATACTAGAAAAAAATATGAGCTAGAGGATATTTTTAAGAAATTTAGAGATATGCAGATCTAGTAACGGTATGAACTACTCCGAAAGTCTTGGATGATGTAAGATGAAAATATTTTTCGCAATTTCCACAGATATCTGAGGAATTCTTAAGTTTGTTCCATTTGATCATGAATTAAAGGATTTTGAAACCTATATCTGATGTGTGGAACAAAATTTCACTGCACATGAAGTTTAGGATAGTTAAAAAATGATGATGTTTTTTATCATGGATACGAGCAACCAATTTTGAATGTCTAGAAAAATTAGTTGGTTCCTAAATACTATCTAAAAAGACTTATGAGGAAATAATTTTATTTCTGACTTCTCATTTTGATGCGAAATAAAATATCTTTCCCTCAAGACATGAGTTCCAACGATGTTCAAAACGTGTTGATCTAAGTGCGGACAGTGGGCATGTTTGCTACATTGTATGTCAAAAAAGTGTACTTTTCAATTTTTTAATAAAGCTTGTAAATATTTTTATGCCGATCAGATGATCAGAGACGTAATAGCTTTAAATTTTCCAGTCATTAGAATTCGAAATGCAGATATTCAATTAATAAATACAGCTTTAGGACAATTGCTCGATTTAGCTGTAGAACATGATAATTCGAAAAATAAAATTAGTATAATACCAGGAAATACAACTTAAATAGTTAAATAAATCAATTGATATAAAAAATGTAATTAAAAGAAAAGAACGCAGTAAGTTGTGTTTTAAAAAGCATTAACTTTCAGAACGCTAATTTTAGGATGCAGAGTGCCAAATATTTGGTGAAAAAGTTCGTGTTAGTTCTATTGGCAAAAAAAATAAATCGAAAATACTCCAACCAAATATTTTAAATTAAATAAAATTTATTGAAATACATCAGAAACGTATACGGCGTTATGATAATGGTTGATTGAGATGACTTATCTTTTCAGTTATGTACTGGATAATCTATCTACAGTAACTAATTTCAATAATGGATATCTTGGTTCTCTTCATGTCCCTCCTTCTAAATTTGTTCTTAAATATTATTGTGGGGAAAAATTAAAAACAAATAGTAAATTATCCTGAAAGTAAGAGTCAATCAGGTGCAGAAAATTATGTCCTTTTTGGTTACCAATTTATTATTAGTCAAGAATATATTCGATGTGGATTGGATTAAAAATTCAATTTTTCCATTTAGTTGGAAATTTTTGGTGATATATCAACCTACCTACTTAAGAAGAATAATTCAGAATTTGAAAATCTCTCCGAAGAATACCAGTGTGTCTTTCATGGTGCTTTTGTAAAAATAAGAGCAAATTCAAAGATAAAATTTAGCTTTATCGCGAAATACAGTGGATATGGATGTTATCAAACATACCTAACAAAGTGAATGTGGTCCTCCGATGGTGGTTGACATTAAGCCTGATGGTCAGGTTCGGATTTATAATAATATTAAGGTTCATGTGAACCAGTCGATTTCTAGAGAACAGTGTGTAATTCACTGACCAGAAGGAATAATTTTTAAAACGAGTGATTCTAATAAGTTTCGGAAAATTGATTTAAGATATGCTAATTTTTTGATTAAGTGCATGAAAA
>LDMZ01049451.1:0-22837 GCA_001455285.1 Sphaeromyxa zaharoni
TAAAATAAACATCTTATTTAATGATACTTGTTAAAAGTTATGTATTCAATTGAGTTGGATTGTTCAAAATAATGTTTAATTTTTCAACATTTGACAAATAAAAAAATATTTATTGAACAATATAATTACATATAATATTCTCATCAGTTTGGTTTAAATGCCGGACTTGTTTTCAAGAATATCACAACGAAAACAAAATTAAATATTTATTTCTTGACTTTAGCTTCGTCAGGCATAAATATGTAACATTAGGCAGTATTTTTGTTTCATTTAAACAAGTTTTGTAATAATCTCACTCAGTTTAAAATTTAATATATAATAATAATATAAATATCAAATTCCCATAAACAGTTCCGCGTAAAGAATCTAACCCTACCTACCCTAGACAAGCAAATTGGATAAAACGTAATCACTTGAAACTAAATACCTATTTTAATAAGGCCCAAGTATTTTGAACAGTTTTTGTAAATTATTATAGTGTTATGTATCCAGTGCAAATTCAAAAAATCTGTTTTTTGTCAAAAGAAAAAAATAATTGAAAGAGGAAATATATGAAAGTATAAACGCTGACGAAATAGCCTCCATAAAGTTAAACGTAGACATATTCTTGCAAATTTGGTTCAAGATTTGTTCAAGAGCCAAAACAACCTAACAATTCGTATTATTTATTCTTAAAATAAATATAGGTATTAATAACCTTTTCCTGCTTAGTCTAAATCTATCCTGAAGTCTCAAAATTTTAAATAGTAAAAGTTATGTACATTTACTTATTCGAACGGGATCCGTCGTCTACTAAAAATAGGTTTAATAATATATAGAGTAATATTAAGCCATTTTTAAAGCTGATCAAATATCTATTTCTTTGATTCATGAACGTATGTGCATAAAAATCAAAAGTTTCAAAGAAACTAGCGGCAACAAGATTGAATTATATCTGGCGGAACATACCCTGATAGGGAAAGCGTCCGGGTATTGCCAATGTCATTTGAACATATGAGAGTGCAGCTGTAATACAAAAAATCTAATTAATAAAAAAAAACTTTTTAGCACATGAAGAAATATTAAGCATAATACAGAAACTTGTGAAAAATACGTACTGAATATCCGATTTCGGCGTTCTTGGACTTTTCGACCATTCCGCAAAAATCGAGATGAAACTTCTCTTGAAACCCGTTTAAATACCATCTAAAAGGGTGAACAAACTCGAAAAACCAAACGTGCAAGCGGGATTATTTAACTTGGGTGCACTAGCCCTATCAAATATATCGAATATCTTTACATCAATATTACTTCATAATAACCAAAGGCGTTTCCACTCTGTGTAACCTACCATCCAATTCAAAACGAATAGCCCGACCAAAAAGATTATAGAATTGAAACTTAATTTCCTACACACATAAAAGTATCCTTATGTATCAACACTACGTGGTTAGGATTGCCTTTGTTATCCAAATCCACTCTGGCTGCAGCTTGAAATCGCTTAGACTCCTCTATTTTGAAGGTAACCGTAATTGGTGTGCATGATTTTGATTCATTATCGTCTTAACACTGATCAAAAGAACAGATCAAAAAGTACCAGCTAATTCATGTATAACGGCCACTTTAGAAAATATATCAAGCTTCTCCATCTGTTTAACTACATTTTCTGATTCAGAGACGAGCTAAAATTAAGTATTTTTGAAAATGCATCGAACATACATCTTGATACGTTTTACATTCGTATAACTTATCGAAACAGGAAGCAATAGTTTCCGGTCTCGTTTTGGCTAAACCATCCACCTCTACTGTATTAACTAAGATCTAGAAAAATAACAAATATATCAACAAATACAGGCAGTTTAGGTATACTTTTAAGGTCCATATCCACTCAAGGCTTAACCAATACGCATGCCGGATATTTTACATGGTATCTTCTGTTTCAGCGCGGTGCCTGTCATGGCTTTGCTCGAAACTTATTGACATGTTTGTTCTTTGACCGTATACCCCGTTTTTATTTCGTCTCTTTATCTTGATTTTTGACTAGTGGAAAAAATCTGCGAAGAGATTTGACTAACTTAATGGTGTACAGTATCAAGACGATAAGAAAAATTTACCGCCTGAGATATATAATCCTGTCTTGTAAAACGAAATAATAAATGGTAGCGAGTGACCCGAATCGCAAAGCTAATGCCATTCTATTGACAGATTTTTCTGGATAGAGTTCCTGCTCGCCCGTTGAATTTGAAGACACGAGCTAGTGATGGTTATGACGTGGGGAGTACGTTGCTAGTTTTTAAAAGTGTTGCTGTGTGAAATTATTCCGGCTTAAAATATGATACAAACAATCAATCGCTACCTAGTATATAGCCTTTAAACTGGATTGACTACAGTAGGTTAGATTTTTTTTACTTTTATTCTTATGATTTTAAAACTATAATCAAAATTAAATTATAAATACAGGATAAAACTTGTAAAAAATAAAAACTGTATTAATTTTTTGGCCGTGCTAGCTCGTCTATCTGGCTGCTGCTACTATAAAATCCCTCCAAAGCAGTAAAATATTATTGTAATAAGTAGCATGGCCGTAGCTTTTGATATAAAGGTTATTCGCAGTGAATGAGCTTTTCCCAGGCTTTAGAAAATACGTTGGGTCGATGAAGCTGGTATAATTGAATCATGAGAGCCCCATCGTTGGTCCATTTTTGAGAAAGAACAAAACAAAGTACCCATACGCTTTTTGGCACAAAATTTTTGATGATATAAACAGTAATCTTATTCGATTTCCTTTCTCTGAAATTATGGGAGATAAAATTGATAAGGTTAGTATAGGGACCGTATTTTCTTAATCGTAGCTAATCTAATTTTTTCTAAAAATGTTATTGGATCAGAGTTTGCAATACATGAAAGTTGCAAGCGGATATCCACTGGTGATAACTCAAAAAGATTTGATAAAACAGAAAAACGGATCTGTGACATTCCAGAAGGCTAAGTACCTTATCTATGAATTCGATCGGTTATACATTATTTAAAGCTAGAATGTTCTGGAGTCTTAAAGCAATTTATGTTTCGGAAGTCCGAAACAAATGGCTTTTGATAGTGTCCCATCTGTTTACTGTTGGTGGTGTGGCTCAAGGTAGAATTTGAAATTCGTATGGTAATGCCTTGATCCAGCAAACAAACGACGTGATAATACAATATCCTCATTCACTTTTATTTCACGTTAAGTTAATTGCATATTTGATGGGTGGTATGGATTCAGTACTGGAAAGATTGATTTAGATGGCATCGATTTTTTTGATATTTCTGCTTTGTCACTTGATGTACCAATAAAAACTAAATTGAATTTCTAAGCCTGATAACTCTTTTGAACCGCTGCTGCTATGAAAAAATATTTTATAAATATTGTAGCGTTGGAAATCAGCAGTCCAAGACTGCAATCTGCGCATATAAATGGATCGGAGTCGGTGATTTGATCGATCGCCGAACACCCAATGCACAGGAGACTCCATTGCGCCAAAATCAGACATCAAAATAGGTATTAAATATATCAGGCAAAAATTAATTCGTCATCCTCACCAACCGCCCAATTAAGTTCTAAAGCGTGTTCCGATGTAATATACTAAGATACGGTTACCACCGGTTAAGAGGTCAATACCGGGACACTCTCTATCGCGATAATATGATTTAATTAGATTACAAAAAATCCCCACTTATGGATCTTTTATAATATGACTGTATTTTGGTCGTTCCATATTCTTAATAAACAATCTAAAATAAATATTAATAAGAAATACAGCCAAAATATTAAAGTAGGATAAAACATCCGCATTTAATTTTATATAAAACAAAAATTGTAAATAAAATGTAGGCATAGAAGAAGGGATTGGAGATATTTTGAGGAGAAAATAATTTTTTGCGAAGGCTGTCACAGAAAATATATTTGAATGTAAAAATTAATGTTATAACAATCGAAATTCTGAGTTGTATATATTAGCAAAAGCCTTTATATCATGTATTAATAAATTAGAAACTATATTTGATTTAATACATTTAACAAGATAAAATATCACAAGACTTATTATATATTTTTTAGATTTAGTCATTAACCTTAATTTTTAAACTATGTGCATCTGATCTTTTTCGTAACTTCAAAATAACCGTAAGCAATTTAATAAAAAAAAGGGTTTGACAGTAATTTAATTACAAAATAGCCCTTCATTCTGGGTTATACACCAATAAGCGTGATAAAATAGTACAGGAGTCCTCGGTTTACAGCGGTCTCGACTTGCGATGTTTCGTGGTTACGATGCGTTCCGTCTTATACTGTTTGACGTCGTAAAGAACGTAACCGTTAACGAACTAGTTTGTTGCGCACAGTGGATGAATACGCTTAGCAGCGGTGTTAGGTGGCAGAATTCAGATAAGCAATAGCCTAAAACGTACAAATTATCATTTTTAGCTGAGAAATTGGGTTTATTGTCCAGTTAGTGTCATAAACATACTTTGTAGACACCTAAAGCAAGGCCGTGTAACTGTACATGGCGTTAAGTGTAATCTTATTTATGGTGTTCCGACTTACATCGAAATTCGATTTACACTGGGGTATAAAAACGAATCTGCGTCGTTAGTCGAGGAATCCCCTGTGTATGGTATTGAATGAAAAAAAAACTAGTACAAACTTAATCAGATCATCTTGATCTATTGGCAATGAAAATGGAACATATGACAAAATTTCCAAAGGAACTATTTGAAACTTACAAAATATTTGAATGAAAACAAAAACCCATATAAACTATTAGCGATAGCTCCTAATATGAGGAAATATTTTGGAATATATGAGATACACTTATTCTTTTATGATGTTCAAACAATAGAAAATAGCTTTAAATTTACATCTATGACTTCTGGTTTGATAACAAATATTTTTTTTAAAGCTTTTTTGACACAATGTACTATAAAACATTTATTTAAAATCATTTATATTAATCTTGATTTAAAATGAAAATGTAATAGTAATAAGTTTGTAGCATCAAAATTTTGTATCGTAGCATTAGGTTTCTTGAGAAAAGTAAGAAAATCGTTTAATTACTGTATTATCAAAACTTTGTAAATATGACAATTTTACATTCTATTCCAACACTTATTGTAATAAATGTAAAACAAATAAAATTAAATATTAAAGCAGCTACTTTGTACTGTAACTGCACGCTATCCCCTCGCTTCCGGCCTTGACCGATTCCCTATAATTAAGGGGATTATAACACTTATATTGTTGATATCTATATGAATGGACTTTTTAGAAGTAAAAGTCGCCTTCAAATATTGATTAGGTCATGTTGGGAATAGGCTGTAAATTTTTCAGTCTGTAACGGATACACCAAGACAACCCAGGGAACTTAAACTACGAAGCAGTCGAAAGATTGTTGACACCTTACAGAGAGTACGACAGTATTCGATGACAACCTAAGCATGTATATATTTAATAATAGTGAAGGAACACGCATACGTAAGAATTATTGATGTTTCACCCCTGTTACACAGTTTATAATTTTTTTTGTATCCAAGAATTGGTTGATTAGATAGCCATTAACCAGTAGCAGAAAAAATATCCTTTACCTGGAAAAAGTCAGCTAACGAATTTTATGTGAAGATTTTTTATAGAATATTCTTAATATGACTTGTGTTTAATGAATTATTTTTACATAAATCGATATTTTTAAGCTTTAGTGTAAGAATTAGAGGTTAAGTTAAAACCCATCAAATACTTTCAATCGAATAAAAAATATTATAATTTTTTTACACCATAATTATTAACCTCTGATCTAAACATAAAAAAAGATTTGCTGCTCTTTGAAGTTAGATAATACTTACAAAATTTTTTTCTAGGATAAAAAATTAATTCTGAAAATTCACTTGAGCACAAGAAAAGATTTTAACAAAGAACTCCAAACTAGGAAAATTTAGCCATCAAATCTAAATGTAGGGAGACTTTAAATTTTGTGTACCGAAGTTTTTAAAAATCGAATTCGAAATTCATATCAATCCAGAAAGGCTTACACAAAATTTAAATACAAAAGCGTTTTAAAGATTTATTCCTGAAATACATACTATGAAGGATACCATCTTTTTTGAAGAACCAAGAGGAGTTCGTAATATAGTAAAAGTTAAGTTAAAGCACCCTCCAAACAAACTGGAAAAATGGTCCACGATAGCTAGGTTGTACATTACAAAGAAATAGCGAAATGATAAATCTAGAAACAGATCTAGTATATAATATTGAAACTGAAATATGTACATATATGACAAAGATATAGTGATAATCTAACAAATATTGAATAATTTAACGTTGACGTCTACGTGTGCGAGGAGGAGTTCTGGAACGACCTCTTTTATCACTTTGTGAAGAATCTGATGGCGACGAGTCTCTTCGTTTACGTCTAGAACTTCTCTCAGTAGAGCGCTTAACACGATATCTATGTGGCGATTTTCTACTACTTCTTGTAGACTTTACAGGTGATCCTAAGAATGAAAAATAAAATTTTTAATTTTACCGATGCTATTGGGACTACGTTCATCTTCATCATCTCCTAATACTTCAGCAGCTTTAGCAACCTGAGCAGCTTGAACAAGAAGAGAATGAACAGGAGTAGGCCCATCAAGGGTGGTTTTGAAAGTTTGTTTCTGTGTTGAACTTAAGGACTCTCTCATTTCTTCACTAATATATTTTAACATCGGAGCAGTCAAATTAAAACGTTAATCCACCAAGACCAATAGCTGTGAAAAAATTAATGGAAAAGCGGGTATTCCGAGGATTGTCACGAGGAAATAGACCTTGAAAATACGGCTGAAGAGTTCTGTATTTTTTTAAATTTTAGACGTAGCAAATTTAACTCATCCTGAAACCTAACTTTTAGAGTGTCCAATCCCATATTTTCGGCTAAGTCCTGAAAGACAATCTTTAGAAAGATTCGACTGGTTTGTTTCATGAAAATAATAAAATTACTTTACCTAGAGCTGGTTGTATCTTCTTCGGTAAGTACAACAGCTTCAAACACAGTCCAACTTATTCCATCAGAGAACAACAAGTGGGAATATAGTTTAGCAATGTTCCTTAGCTTCAAAGTCTCATATCGATGACAGGTTTCATACTAGCATAACCTTATAAGAAAATGATCATAAATCAAACATATTCCTTAAAAATATCCATAAAAGCATCCATGAACTCCTTTTTAATCATACAAAACCTCTAAAATGTGTTTAAAACTTTGTTTGTTAATCATATGAACTTCACATAGTAACCCATAAAATTTTTCGTATGTTCTTTGCTGGGCACAACAATCAGTTAACATAGCACAGAATTCCCTCTATTAAAATTTACTGGAGGAAACTTTATCATGGAAATAGTGACTAAACTTAAATTACAACCGACTAGAAACCCTTATCGAATGCTTTATTAATCCATAAAAATATAAAAACTGGTATTCATACCTCCTGATTCGCTAACATTTCCATCTTAAGAAGTTTATGAGCACATTCTTCAAAGTCAAGACTAAATCAATGATAAAGCTAAAAGATAATAAACCTGGATTGAATTAACAAATAAATAGTTCTTCTAAGACTAATAAGATTGGTTTGTGTCATATCAGTAATGACTTGTGTGCCTAAATTTTTTGACTTTAACATAATTGAAAGCTACCATTCTCTGTCGATTCTTGGTTTTCTTCCTCATCGACGAATTCCTCATCAAGATCGGATCCATCAAAATCTGAATCATCACTGGATGACTCTCCAAGAATTTCTTTAAAAAAAGTATACAAAAATATTGAAAATACCTTCTTTTATCTCAGAGTATTTTTTTTCATTAAGCTCATATTGATCATCGTATTTGAATACGTCTTAGGTTATTAGTAAAGAATGTTCACAATGAAATACTCAGTAAATCTTCAGCAGATCCCTTGTCGTTTAAGCGTAAAATGTGAGTTATTTGGTCGTTTTCAATTACATGATTCAATTCTGGAAGGATGCTTTGATAATCCTATTACAGATACATCTAGCGGCTAACTACAAACCTTAAAACGATCTTTCCGTATGGCAAAAACAACTTCAATCATATATTGTACCCTTACATCGACCAATGAATTTTGTAAAATATTTCTTAGTCTTTCAAATACAGCTAAACAAAGTTCATTTATTTAAAACATTTTGAAAAATATAATACCGTAAAAGTTTAATTGAGGCATAAATGTGGAGTTAAAAAAACAACAATATTGATTGTATAGAATTAAGATAATAATATTAATTTAAGATATACTTAAATCTTCGATAGATTTAAAAATAATTAATATAAAGCCTTAAATCGAAAAGGTTCTCTAAAAATTTTTGAGTAATATTACATTAAATATATGGTTACCATAGCTAAAATATTTCAACAACTATAAAATAAGGCAGAAAAATATTAAGTCTATAAACAACTACATTAACCAGTGCACACTCCATGCAGTGAACCAAAACCTGTCTCGAATAATATAAGAAGGTTTTCTTCTGATAAAAATGTATCTTCCCCATCGAAATTTATCCTGGTTTAATAGAATATGACTAAATAATATGATTTTTTGTATTATTTTGGTTGCCTTTAATTCGAATAAGACTTTTATAATTTCAAAAATACATAGTATGACCTCTCTAAATTATATAAGAAATGGCTTTGATTCTTCAACCATCCATCATATGTACATTCCTTGGCAATAGATATGTGATAAAATAATTGAAATTTTCGGTGAATCATATCTTACATTAAATAAACTATTATTATCGACTTCAAAGAAAAGTAATATTCTAATTTTGAAGCATTTGAAAAGTATTAAAAAGCTTAACTGCACACTGAAATTATAAATTATAATCCATTTAATAAATTTGGAGTAAATGATCTAATAATACCAGGAAAAGTTTACCAATTTACCTATAAAAATATTCCAAAATAAAATATGTTTGACTTAATATATTTTCATATAAATTTATCGACATGATTCAGGAAGAGTAGTTATATTAATTAAGATAAAAAGGCTAAAAATTACATTATTCAGAGCACAATGTAATAAAATTTGTTTAAGAAGTACGAGTTATTCAAGCCACTTAAAAGATAGCCATCATATACGAATACCTACCTGTCCATTTTGTGTATCATGCAATTAGAAGATGTTTCAAAAATAAACACTGAAATAGAAAATCAGCTTTCCGACAATAGTATCAATTATTCGCTTTGTGGTCTAAGTTCCATGATCTCTCGATGTTCTTTTATGTTAATCGGAGTATGACACTACTCATTTATAGAATTAAGTAACGAGACTCATGGACGTAATTTTTTAAATGTAGAGACAAAATTCTTCCATTAGGACCTTCTCCATGAAAAGAACCACGAATACTACGCTTAAGGCAGGAAGTGGTTCAAAATTTGACAACGCAGATGTTCATAGAGGTAGATTAATTAAAGCTTCAAATATAATTAGAATTACAGTAAAATAACAAATTATATTGGAATAGAAATGACTAATCGAATAATCTAATGATAATTATATATATCTTTAAAAATAACTATTTCTTGCTGTTTAGATTAATATAATGTTCAATCTAAGTAATTGTGCAGAATAAATATATATATATTTAAAAATTTTTGACTAGATACAAATAGAAGTTAACAAACATAAATAACTAATCTTAAACCAAATGAAAACTATTAAATCTTTGTATTTTTTATGTTATAATTAATATAAAAAATTGATTACCATGTGTCCCTTTAGGAGCGACTTCAGCTAGCTTCTGACCTACTTCTTTTAGAAAACTAATCTTTTTGAAATATTAAATATTTTATCATAGTATTACCGCAACTTCAACACTGTCATTTGTAGGTATCGACAACAAATGAGTTAAAATTTCTAGTGCCAACAGTTCATGAGCCTGGTATATATCATTTATATCGTGTAAATATCATACAACATTGTGATTTATGAGATGTCCAATAAATTTTGCAGAATTAATGCAAATAGTTTTGTCGTTTCTTTCATACGAACGACGGAACGTTAAAATTAATCGACGAAGTATCAATTCCCCATTTCGAGGAAACTATAAAGCTAAAATAAAAAATTCGAGAATACCTTAGTATTAATTATTGCCACTAAAGACGCGTAAACATGAGTAAATATCGGTGATGTTGACTGTGCTCGTATTATGTACTGGGCTAGAACACCTCTAAAATAAAATTATATTTTTATGAAATAAATTAAAAATAAAAATTAATAAAAAAATATTTTCAAATCTTACATTGCGATCTATAAAGTCCATGGATTAAGAAACCATTAAAATAACTTTATAAAGGATAGAAAGTCATAAGATATGACCTATATTAAGTTATACAGAAGGCCATGAATAATAAAAATTCATTCAAAAATTTAACGAAACTTGTAAGTAATATTTGAACCTACAAGCATCGCTTGTTCCAGCCACTTTAATAACCATGAAAAACTTTAATAATAGGTTTTGCAACAAATACATCTTTTTTTTCTTAGCTATGGAGGAAAAACCTTTACCTGCTCCTTATGTCTTTGGAGGCGGTTCAGTAAGATACTTACCTCCCAGGGTGTTTGACAGGCAACAAATGCATCTTTTAGTCACTATCAAACAAGTTGTAATATTTCTGCATGGATTATATATATATATAAAAAAAATTATTAACAATGAAAGCAGCGTAATTCTAACATAATACTTGAAATAAAACTTGTAATTGACTAAAAATGTTATATTTTTTACACTGATCAATTTTATTTCAAAATTATGATCAAGTGCAAAAATCTTGTTTAAAACTCTCAAGCAAATAACATTGTTTGTTAAATATGATTTTGAAATAAAGGCTGTAATATACCAGCTTATTATTTACAAGTCTTGTGGATTCGAAAAATATAACAAACTGGATATAAATATTTTTAAAATCGGCGCATAAATATACTCAATCTCATAAATTCGAAAAAAAATTGTTGAATTTATCTCAAGTAATAAAACCAATTTCTCTTTTTAAAAATTTTCGAAACACTACCATTTCGTAGAATTGAAGGAGTTTTATTAACAAGGTATTACAAACAAGTTTACATTAAAATGTCTGTTTAGCCTCATCGAAAACAAACCTGATATCCTTTTATTGTTCTAAGGAGTGTATTTTTTAAAGTAATTAAATATTATACTCTTAAATTAATTATTTGATCTATACAACTGTTTTAATTTCCTTTTTTCTTGGAATATTTTCAATAATTTCAAAAGCCAAAAGAAAAATCATAATTGTGAAAATAATCACAAAAACATCTAAAGATGGCATATCGGAAGGGTACTACTTTTCGTATATTGAGACGTTGCAGTAACAATAAGGATTAAAAATAAGTTATAAAATGCTCATCATTATACTAATACGTTGTTCTTAAATGCTAATTTTTCTAAATGATCTATTATGCGAGTGAAAAGTTTGTTTTTTAGCTAAACAAAAACCGAAAATTCTTAAATATTCAACTGTAAAGTATACACATTTTAGTATTATATCTATTGCACTAATATCAAAATATTGGAAGTGCTCATAATATTTTTTAAATTACTTCTTCCAAAACTTTCATATCATAAAAAATAGTGGTGCTTAATGATTTATTAAATGTGGCTCAATAAATAATAAAAAGAACATGGATGAGGCATATATCCTCCGTTATTTTCAAATTGTGATGAAAAAAGCCACTTTAAAATTAATATCGTCAACTAAAGAGCTGAAATATGTAATCATAAAGAGTTTTTTGCAATAAAATTATAGTCTTTCGGCAGCTATACTGCAAAAATAAGTTCACCACATTTACCTATTGGTGCAATTTCGGAAATATTTTTTCGACATGTATAATATCTCTAGTCATTAGTTTGAATAACTCTTACTAATATTTTCTATAATTTTAATTTAATAAATTAAAATAAGAAATAAAGTTTTGAGATTAAGTATTCTTAAGTAAATATATTTACTAAGAAATTTAATTTTTAATTTATGATATATTTTACATAAATAAAAGCCATCATTTTAAACTTTGTATAAACTCTTAGGAGTAATTATAGCTGCTACTTTTGGCATCAAAAGGTTTGTATTTTATGTAAATTAATAACAATTATCGTTAATTCAAGATATATCTAATTTAATTTTTTCATAATATCCTTCATAAAAACTTACTTAAAGGAAAAGAAACATACATAAACATTTGATATTTTTTTTTACAAAAATTCCTTGCCCTTACGAAATTTAAGGACTTTCGAGTAACTTTTAATCCGCTAGGTCATATAATTTCTGACAGTAATCAAAACACAAATTAATCAAAAATTAGTTTATTATGAAATATGATAAATAATATAATTCAATTCGTTGAAATTAGTCTCAACTTCAAGAATCAGGCCCTGATCAAATTTCAGTATATCCGTATAATAAAGATCGATAAAAATAAAAAGTTAGCAATATACTGTGGGTTATCAGTCGTTCGTAATTTTTAACTCTTGTAAAAATTATATAAAGATGGATTTTTTTTATATTGACTAAACATAAAAATTTGTATCTGTGTACTTATTTGTATATATCTAGTTTTCCAATACAGAAGTTCCATGTTTTTAATAAGATCTGTGATGCTTTAAATAAATTTTTAATTTATATAAAATATCTACAAATCCTCTGAACATGAGTACATGATAATTTGTATCTTCTTTAGTTTCATTATCAGGTCTTTATAAAGAATAACATCCAGCTTGTTTTTGTAAAATTTTTTACAGTATCTAAATATAAAAAAATCCTCACTTTTAATTTGTTTATCTGGCTTGTTATATCCGAAATATTTTTAAATTTCTTTCTGCTGTAACAAATTTTCATTACTACCATTTAAAAATATTAAGTTTAAAAAACAGTTCTAAACTGTATTTAATCTTAATTTGACTCGTATTTGTTTATCATCAATAATAAAATAAGATAATCTAGAACCTCGGGGTCATACTAGTTTCAATATATAGAAAAAAACTGTTATAATATTTGGCATTGAAGCATAATCCAAAACCATTAGTCTTTCCTCAGCTTACAGGCAAAAACCAATTGGAAATATTTGTTAAACAAATATGTTTTAAGGACATGAAATTAGCCATTAATAAAAAATATTTCTTTTTTCCTAGATACGCGTTTGAATTTACCTCATAAACTGTCAATATTTTACTTAAAATTTAATATTTTTCGTTAACTTTGTGTGGAAATAATATTTTAACAATTCTTAGGTATTTTAAAACATTATATTAGCAATTAAATGTCAATAAAACTTTTCAAATATCAAAGACACTCTTAAAAATTGTTTTACACCAATGTCCCAACGTTTATACAATTTTTGTTTTGTTTCAAAGGATATCACATAATCACTTCCAAATTACATTACAATCAATAAAAAATTTTAAAAACTTTTTTCATAGTAAAATAAAGAACCTTCATTAATATTGTATACATTATTTTTACAAGATTCCTTAATAACACTTTTTATTTTAGGTAGCCAATCATCAACTATCAATGAGTTTAATGAGGTCGTTCTCGCATAAAGTTATTACTTTTATATTTAACCTCTTTCAAAACATTTCAGATTATCAATGTTATTTTGATTTTAAATCATCAGAAATACCAATTCCATACCTTTTTTTTCCGTATTTTATAATAAAAAACTCCGTATTATTGAAGGGTAACGATAACCAATCACAAAGCTTTTAGGCAACGTCATAATTATGACTTTATTTTTTTCTACTTTTAAAAATCATCCATGCAAGAAGTATAAATTATTCAATTTCCTCAAAAATTTATTATATTAAATACTGAAAAACTTGATATATAAAAGTGTGTGACTGCTACAGATTTTCCATATTTCGATGGCAAAATTTATTATTAAAAATGTTTCTTTATTAGTAAATACTCGCTAGATTTTTGCATTCAATTTTCTTCGGCACTACGTAAAACAAGTTAACCTGTGACTTAATTTCGGAAGACAAATAATGAAAATTCATAACATCTATTAATATATAGCTTATCAAATTTTTAGATGGTATAAAATTGAATGTTTCATTAGGTTGAGAAAATTAACTTAATACTAATGTATTTTTCCAGCAATTAAAAACAATCTAACAGTTCGGAAAATCGTTCAATATCTGAAATATATTTAAAAGCTCTAGATAATCGTTAAAACTGGATGCATTAAACGAATTAATAAAAAAACTGTCAACAAAATTCCAATATTATTGATGCGAATGTGGAAAGGGGGTGAAATTCTTTTTCAGAAACACATTCTCTTAAATGGAACCATAAGTCTATTGCAAACGTATCTTCGTCTTATGATGAAATCGAAAATAGTATTTCTCTGACTTTAAGCATAAGGATTTCGTAGATGTAAATAATTATTATTGTATTGAAAATAAAAAATTTTTCTGGGTTCAACGCATTTTTATGATAAATTTTTTGGTGCATGTTTTGAAAATAACATCTAAATTCAGTTCAACATGTGAATGATATTAATAATTAGATCATGGCTACCACATACATCTAGTAGTATATTTGATGCCTAAATTCAATCCTCTTGATATTTTACTTACCGTGAATGGTTCCTTATGAGAAAAAGTGTACATGGGAGGTTAAGCACATCAAATACATTATCTACTGCATTTCTGTGCAGCCAATGAAATATGGATAGTTGAACGATAACTTTAATACATTCTTTTTGGGCTATCATTTTTAAATCCAATAATTGATGTTTATTTTGCTATACAATTTTATGTAGATTAGTTTAAGCGTATCTTCACTAAAAAAAGATGATTCAATGCTAAGTGAATACTATTTTTAAACAAATAAAAATATGTCATCTAATTTTTCATGAAATTTATAAGTTTTTAAATGCTTAGACTTCATCACAATCAACTAAAATTGCTAAAAATGATAAAAACCTCAAATTAACTCATTTCGATGTTATTTAAATAAATAAAAACAACTAATAAGGTATTTTAGTTTTAAAAAAATTAAATTTTAAGAGAATTACCAATTATTAGTTAAAATATTTTTTTTCAAATATAGGATCTAATATAAGCTTTTCAGATAGTTCTATATTTGTCAATCCAAACGATTTACAATAATCAAATCCTAGCCTGAAGAATACATAGTTTATATCTTTAAATTAAAAATTACTGATATAAAACATTAATATTCATATTTCAAACTGGATTAAAATACTCTAATGAGGTAAGATTTTTAGAAACACGCCGTTTTTTAATTCGAGCTATTTCAGTAAATTGTGACTAATTGACTAGTTGAACAAACTTTTCTTTTTATAATAAGGCATTTAAACTTATAAACAGATTTATTAAAGAAATAACGTCATTTAAATATTTGATACACCAGCAAATACAACTACACAGTATTTGATCACGTGGAAAAGAGAAAATAATAAAAAATAATGAATTTTTAATTGGTTTTATTCAGTGTATAAGCATTTTCTGTTTTCATGAAGAAGTAGAAAAAAAAATCCAAAAATTGAATCAGTGAAACGTTTTGTTGAAAAATTGTTTAGAATTTAACTTATAAAGTTAAAATTAAAAACTTAAATTAACTGATACTATGACATAAAAAAAGAAAATGATAGAACCAGATTATCGGAGTAAGGATTTTAATCAAATATATTTTCAGGAGGATATTGGAAGAACAGCAGACAATAGTTGGGCATTTAATATAATTCGGTTGTGGTTTACAAAGCAAACGTATAAAAAATGACGTATCGATGTTGAGCGAATTACAAAACTGTTATTATTCAAAAAATTAAAAGAAAAAAAATTCTAACGGAAAACAACGTAACTAAAACCAATAATAGCTAAAAATTGTGCTTTAATGGCCACAAAACCGTGAGAACAAAAAAATAATTATCGAACAGGAACTGCTGCTGTATAATCATGATGAAATATGTATATCACAACGCAAACAAGAGAATTTTTGTGCTCTTGATTAAAATTAAATTTAAATGAGATAGATAGTTCCACGATTTGCAGTAGTAACATCACAATCCTTTTAAAGGTGAAACCTGGTTAAAATACCACTAATACATCACTAGAGCACATTCCAGAAACGTGGCAATGCTAAAAAACAAGGAAGGTAAAAAAATTAAACATCAGAAGCATGTTTAGATGTATTTATCATAAAATATATATTCGAAAAGGATAAGTCAACCCAGAATCAATTTATAATAATTACGACTAATAACTAAGCATCATGAGTTAAGACCGTCGCGTTTTTAAAAACGCTGACAAGCGACTGAAACGAATTTAAGATGAAAAAAGACAAAGTTCATAACATCAATGCCATCAAACAACCTGAAATTCAATATTTTTGGTACTATGGTTTTACCAAATTCCGAAATACGTTTTTAATAAAGATATTTATGTAATATAAACTGGATTTACACAAAAATGTTGTAAAAATAAAGCAATAGATAATTTTGTAACAAAAAAACGGTATGAAATTTACATTCATTTTTTAAGCACTCATACGTTGAGAATGGAAAAAAATTGTATCACTAAATTATTACATAATGACAACTTGTCAAGGGCTTTCTTTTCTTAGACTGATAAATGCATCGTTGCTCAAAAAAGATTATCTTTGGAACAAATTTAGTGCTGCCATGGACAACATATTTTTGCCAATCTGATGACAACGGAGTCTTTGCAGAACTACAAGTAGTAGAACGGTTTAGTTTTCGAAAGTAACAGCAATTAATCGATTTGAATCAAGGAAACTAATTCCTCACCGCTCTCAGATTCAGCCAATTAACCTTATTCTTATTACCATTTTTATATACATAACCAGTATGTCATAACTCAACAGATTCTAGCAGGAAAATTTATCTTTAACCAATTTCATCAACTACAATAGAAAAAGCAATACCAAAAATGATGCACCCAGCTAGAATATTGCATCAAGCTTTCATTTGCTCTTTTTTACATTAAAGTAATCATAAATTAGCTAATTTTTATAACTTGTTAAAATTTTGAAAACATTAGATCCTAAATATATGCTTTCTAAATTATGGATCGAAATCACCAACCTGGATCTAAAGAAGAGTTCAAGAACGTTGATAGATACGGTTGGATTCATAGAAAACATACAGGTCAAATTATAAAAGAAGGAGTTAGAGGAGACCGTCGGTAATAACGCTGCTGTTACCCATTTATAGACTAATAGTAATAATTAAGTTATAAAATCTTAAATATTATCAATTTTCCAGTACATAAAAATATCACGTGATTTAAGTAAGGAGGAATTAGGCACTGTGGAATAGTGGTATGACAACCGACTTATTATAATAGTTCGATAACAATTAGGGACACTTTTAAAAAATTTTAATATAAAGTGCTTCAGTAAAAATGCATTAAAGAATTTTTTGTAAATACAAAGAAGGAAAATCTTATTATTACCTTCCACGAATAAGATTTTCTCTAAATAACTCTTGAACAACTGGTACAATATTAGCAATATTAACCTATTTAATTTGAAAAAGAGACCATAACTACATCACTTTGTTGACAAGACCATTAATGCTTTTCTTAAGTGCTTCCCAAGCAAACCTTTGGTAGTCTTCACTATGATTCAATCAAAGAAGTAAATAAATCAGGACCTAGTTTTATCTTGATGGTGCTCTCGAAGAAATTCTTCAAGCTTTGACGGCGGAATATAAACTCCACCTAGCAAATAAACTATTTAAAAGTGTTAAAACTAACCCTTGCCGGTAAGAATACTACTAGCCCCTTTTCTAACATTTTCCTCTGCTGTCCTTGCTAAGTAGCGCGATCATAAAATTTCTGTATAAAAAAACGTGGCTCTGTCTGATTTGGATGTTGTAATGAAATCTTGCCTTCCATATTTGATTAAAAATTTCTCGTAATAAATCGACTTCTTATGGGAGAACTCGGTAGTGTTTTGTGGCATTCTGATTCATCTGTCCCTATCTATCTCAATCGTAGTTTACATTTTCTCAATATTTGTTTTATTACCTGTGTATATTTTGAAAGAATTGTTTTATGTATCGCCAAGGTCGGTGCATTAATTCCAACTTTAAGCTATTGTTCCGTATGCTGGTATATAGCTGAGACTTTTCTCTTTTATTGCATTTATTAGTTTCCCACCTTATTTAATCTTTTTTAAGTACCTGTATCCGGAATTTTGTTGTCACCGAAGTTCAAATCGTGCTCGAAGATTCCTGTGATACATACCTTTTATGAATTCAACTACTTTTGAGAATTTTTTGAATCGATACATAAAGCTTGCGTGACATTACTTCATACTTAATGAAGAAGGTTGATTTGAAGGCTTTGAGCTGAAAATAATTTCGACAGTGAGCTAAGAAATCCTTTCGAAGAGCGTATTACTATCATGGTCCCTTGTATTTCAAAGCAATAAATCTTTTATTCCATTTGGTTTGACGCTTCTGTGAAACTCTGAACCATGATGAATGTTTCCATCTTCTGCTCTTCGGAGGCATCTTAAAGTTTCAGTTTTGTCTTGTAGTTATTAAGCGGTAGCTACTTATCGTTCAGTATTTAGGTGCCTTTTGATCAAAACAAATAATAAATTTACATTATATACTGCCCATTCGAATGTATGAATGTACGCAATGTAAAATTGTTCAATGGATTTTTTTTATTTTGTTCTTCATCGCTTTTGGTTGAAGGATTGATAAATTTGGCTATAGTGTGAAGAAAAAGAGCCTCTCGTCGTTGAATAACATTCATAATATTCTCTATCCATCTTTAAGGTATTGTGTGGTGACACCAATGGAATAGACCTCATAATGAATCCTTTTGACGTTATTAGTTTTATGGGCCATTCAAAAATTTCTATTGTATTGTTAAATTCTCGTTCAAACAATGAATGAAAAAACTAAATTGGTCATAATTATCATCAAGTAAACGTTGACTTTGACAGGATGTATATGTGCTGTGCACATGTAATTGATGGGACTGAAAATTTTAAGATTTTTTTATCTAGCTAGTTTTACAGAGATATTCAAATATTTCTAGTTTTCAATCGTATGACTGACCCAAAGAGTTCATAAAAGAACTTGGTTAAATCTCATCAAGGAAACTACTCACAATCATTGCTCGCGTATCGTATTAAGTACGTCACAATGCCTCAAGTGTACCTCGATATGTTATTCAAAAATGAGCATTATGTTCATTTGTGATAGGTAAAGTTTCAGGTTGAATACCGCTATAGGTTTGGAATGTATTCTATTCATCCATCCTGAGGACAATTGCAGGAGTAACAAATAAACAAACCTCATCAAGTATATCTTGGATTGTTTCACACCGAAACTTTAGACAGTTCTTTGATTCTTTGAATTATGCTGTTGAATATATGTAAACATTACTCATTGGTGTTGGGATAAGATATGTTCACAGACAAACAATGATTATACCTGTTACAATCTTCCTAGATTTTTATTTTTTTTCTTTTTACGTTCTGTTTGCTGAAAAACTTCACTGCAACAGTGTTAGTATCTCGATAAAAGTCAAAATATATGGGATTTAGTAGGTAGAAAATATATTGAAAAGTTTCATAAGTAATCTGTTTTATCCAACGAAGTAACGCCCTAAAGACATTGCTAACGAAGAGCCATCTTATTTCACTTTGGACCATTCTTTTTAAATTACAAGCCAACAAAGTCTAATAATAATTATAAAAGTTTAATCACCCACCTCACGTTGATGTGTTTCTTTGGGAAATATCACACAATCAAAATATTTAATTGATATATATCATCTAATAGCTGTTTAAAGTATAATATAATGATTCAATATTTCCCAGGTTTGAAATTAGCAAGAGCATTCCTCAAACCATAATTATTTTCTGTAATTTTTCCCACCCTTTTTTTATACCTTTGGCAAAGCTTTCTTTTTCTACGATATATAAGAACAGGATCATTATTTCATTTAAAATCTTTATTCATAGAAGTACTTAAATCTCATTTAAAGTATGCTCTAATATTCTTTCTGTGATTGCATGAACATCCATCCTTAAAAAACCATTCCTTGTAATTAAGAAATTGTAAAGTAGTAGAACCTCAATAAGGTGTTAATACTTCATTTTGCTGTTGTAAGAGCTACTGAGAGTGTCAAAAAATTATATTTAGGACTACTTAATTGCTAAGACAACATACTCTAGCAGATTCCCACGGTGCAAGAGAATTTACCAAGTAGTAATTTAGAAGAAAGTATTTACCCCTTGAGGACTTATATTCCACTCTCATCTTGGAATAGAAACAATTTTATGATATAGATAATTAAGTAATGTTAATTATATTAAACCAAATGAAGTTCGCCCCTCAGCCTCCTCCAATCATGCAACTGTCGCTTCCGAAAGGTTGCGACAATGCAATCCATATTTAACATAAATGTATTTACAGTGAAAATCTAGCTGTTATAATTATTTTTGCTTATATGTATATTATAAATTTTTTTTGGTTTTTTCTTGCAATCTTAGATCCAGTGTTATTAAGTACATTCACATTTTTATTTCAATAAATATTATGACATGAAATGTATCATGTCCTTAATTTCACATTGTTAACTACAAGAAAATGTTTAAAATACATAGGCAAAGTTTACGGGCTACAGGTATAAAACTTGAAAAAGTGTATAAAAATTATCCCTATATTGAAATTATTACTTTTTTTACTCTAATCAACATTTTTACCAGTTTAAGGAAAATAATTTTTTTAATATCAACCGATAAATAGCCAATAGACGAAAAGTTTTGCCTTTGTCATTACAAACTGACTATCAAATTTGCAACAAATAAAATAGGCTTTACAAAAATAAAACCCCAACGTAAGCCATGGTATATTATAGCTCGAGAACTATAGTTTTGGCATTAGTCAACGTAAAAAAGTTGCTAGGTGGTCGGATTTTAAATCTAATGTCACGGGCTTGAGCTCACTCAAAGAATCTTTACATTATTACATTTCAGAAACGATCTTTCTTAATTTTTGTGAAAAAAATCGACATTCGCGTCAATCACATAGGATACTGTCAACAACACAGTATATCTGACGTTGGGAATATGATAACACGGAGAGATCCGATTCTTTGCGTTTTTCTTCCCTTTACACTTGCATTGGGACTTATGGCTGATCCAAACATATTGGCTAGGTTGTCTTTTTTATATTCGGTTGAGTGGAGTTAAATATTTATACGATTTAGATCGCCAGTTATTGGCTAACCACGACTGAGCAAAATAGAATAAGTCAATCTATGTATTACTCGAGAATGCTTGTAAGATTGAGTAAAAAAACCTGTACAAAACTGTTCGGAATTTTCACTAGTTTCATAAACTCACTCAGGGATTACACCTTGAAAAGAACTATATGCAAAAAGTGTAACTTGATTTTATCTCCAGGAATTACGTCAGTATTAAAGCATAAAGGCTTTTTATCTATTTTGTTTTTTCAAATCCCTCTAGGGAACAAAAGAAAAAGTATTCAAATAAGGTGCCTAGGATGTAAAACGATCAAAAAATTTCCCACATTCAATCATCATACCCAAAAATTAGACGCAAATAATTATGAAATTGTAGATATCGACTTTTCCAGAAATAAATCTAAAAAATAACTATTGTCACTTAATTATTATGCTACCCCTTTAAATAAGATGCGATGTATCTATTTCTAACTGATAAATCGCCAAGGTAGGAAATAAAGCAGCTTAGTCGTTCAGCTGGCTGGACATACCCAAAAGGTGTTGCTGATTCAGAAACCATTTGTTATAAATCGACAATTGCATTAAGAATAGATCAAAACTAACTGTTTCATAAGCCCCCCGTACTAATTAGGCTGACTTATTACAAAGAAACTGAAAATTGAGTATGTATAAATCATGGTAACAAATTTTTGTGATGAGTCTTCAAATTTATTCTTCAGTGTATATGTATTGCAAATACATCGAAATAGTTCTTATAAGACCGTTTCGCTGTTTAATAAACCGATTGCCTTTTATCTGGTACAAATATATGGACAACTAATTTTAAGACTGAAATTAAAATCTAAAATGATCCACCATCGCCGCTGAGAACGAAAGCCGAAACAGGTAGTGCAGCCCTAGTACAAGGGTAGGTAATGGGGGTTGTTTTAGTGGGTGAAATCATCACAGTGCCTGTAAAACACCATGGGGGCTATGACTGGCGCCTAGCCTGACGCGAAAGCGGCTGGAGGTAAGTTCCAACTTACTGAACCGCCTCCAAAGACACAAGGAACAGGTAAAGGTTTTTTCCTCCATAGCTAATAAAAAAATTTACCACCGCCGCTTTTATCAGTTGTGAGTAACATATGGTTCAAACATTAACAGGAGTATGAAAAATAGGCTTCAAAATAGATAAAACCTCATTGTAATAAGCTGATAATTAAGTAATTTTGAGCTACGGAACTCAAGACTGAAAAGTGTTTGTAATTTTAATGAAATAATCGGCTTCGTAATGTTACTTTTGAAATTTTTTTTATTCATATTTTAAAAACTTTGAAATATTCGGGTATTGTAATTGAAATAAATCATTTATTATTTGCAGCCTAGATCAAATGCTAATTTTCAGGTTTAGCTTGATTGATTCCTCAAGCAGTTAACCTTCCGGACACAAGGTTGTTAATCTATATTTAATTTCAAATTTTTGTTCTTTGCGAACACCCAATATGATTACTATTGGTGCCACTAACAAACTTGCCAGACAGGATCATTTTCTCACACTCGTCTCAAGTTA
>LDMZ01049456.1:0-11543 GCA_001455285.1 Sphaeromyxa zaharoni
AATCTTTTTTCAAAAATTCAGGTTATTCAATGTGAAATATATTTATTAAATTTAATACTTGTATATGACCATACTTTTAAAAAATTAAAGGCAATAAAGAATAAAAATTATATTGTCGTATATCCTCGTTAGTGCTCGCTATTAGATATATACGCCGAAATATACCACGTGAGGCGGTATTCCTTATTACGCTATAGATGTTAGTTCATTATTAATTTATGAATCCTAATTATTTTTACTATGTGCCACCGGCTGGCCGTATTTCTCGAATACGGAAATACACACTTACTGAGCACTCTTTGTTAATCTTACAATAACAAGAAGTTTGAGAGAATAAAAATAAAAATTTTATCCACGTTATTACGCTGCCTCTTCGAGTGATACTAAATATAAAAAATTTACGGTCTAATGACGTCATTAAGATTTTGATTAACTAAATAACTCTTTGAAACAATATGTATATGTGGATTGGGTAACTTAGAAATGCAAAAATTTCATAAAACTTTTCATTGTTACAAACATTTTTCCAATATCCCTATTTCGTAGCTTATAATTGCTTTTTGAACTATTTTTTTGTATTTCTGCCACACTCACTTATCTCAGCATGTAAGAATTGACGCTGTGAAAGCAAATCTACCATTGTTTCTAGAATAAAATGTGTTTTGAGACCGAAACTGCAATGAAACATTTGTAAATATTTTTATTAATTGCTTGAAACAATTTTTTAAAATAATAAATTCTGCGGCAAGTTGGAATTTCTCAATTTAATTTATTGAAATTAAATAATCACAAAATTTATGATAACATATAGGGTTTTGCACCGATTTAAAGTTTTTTTTATATTTTCATGAATTTTAATAATCAATATAAAACATTTATAATTTTCAATCTTTTACGGTCACAAAACACGTTACAGATGCCTTTTGGACTTGTATTACAGTATAAATATTTTTGTTAATTTACTTGTGTTATTATTTACCCTATATTTTAACAGTTTTTTAGACTGATTTGTTTTTAATGATATTATATTACTTTTTCTATTCAAATAATTTAATAATATTTTGTAAAATTAATAATCGTATTATAACTAAACAATATATGGGTATTTGGGCTCATTGTCGAAGTATTTTTTGCAGTAAACCTCCGTATTAAGTTAAATTTAGTAATTTATTTTTAGATAAAATCACACTTTTGACTCAGAGAAACTTGAATAATTAAATTAAAACCGCTTTCCGAAACCGTAGATTTCTATAAATTTAGCCAATAGGTCTTGAAATAAAATATTAATTTTATTGTAAAGCTTTTTTATTCATATTCTAATAAGATTTAAAAATTTAAAAAAAATCAGAATATATAATAACCTATGGGTGATGAAAAATATCATTCATGTTTTTATTATAATAATACCGTATAGGATATAAAAGTGTTAACATCTCAAAAAATATAACGCTTGTAACGAAGGATAAAAATTTAAATAAAAAAATACGTTATCATATTTGATGGTTACAATATTTTTCATTCATTACATTCGTTCATATCTCAAAAAGTTCTGGATGATACAAACCCAATTTTATAGACAAAATGATATTATAAAATAATAAAGTTTTCAAAGAATAAGCTGATATTTTTATTACAGATGAAGATGATCTAAGATTCGATAAAAAAATTTCCTATTTTTTTATTTCAATTGATACTGAAAAATTGATTTTTATCTTTTTATACTTAATAATATCAAAAGTAGTTAATCTAAATATATAAAGAATTGACATTGAGGAATAAAATCATATATCAAGCAACCTTCATTCTACAAAAAGAATTTGCTCAGTAGTTTAATAAAACATCTTTAATGTATACAATGTCATATATATATAATATCACTATTTGCTAAAAAGAGTAATTGATGTATATTTTGACAGTAAAAGAATTATTTTAAAAATATAGAGAATTTTAATCACAATTTTTGATGCGTTTATAAAAAATAAAATTTTATATTATAAATCTATATTTCAACATATTTGAAGATAAGATGTAGACGGAGCGAGATGTTTTCAAACGAAATTTTTATCTTCATAAGGTTTTTAACTATGAAATATTTTTTTATTAAATAAAAATAAAAGGAATGTGTATATCTGGGATTTGAGAGTGTAGAAAGCTAATAGGGACTGCGTTTAATAAAATAAGAACTGTAATTTGATAAAACGTGCACTAATATCAACGCTAATTTTAAAAACTTTATTCTATCTAATGACAAAGATTGAAATCTGATTTAATTCACAATATCTTTAATTAAACAAAAAATAAATGCATATATTTCGATCAAAGTGTTAAATAAAATTAATTTGATATTTTATTTTGAAGATTCAGACTCCAGATTCTTCCTGAACTTGGTTTATCATAAAATATTTTTAAATCGGTTAGGTACAAAAAATTCATTACGGTATCTATATTTAAGTTAAACTGTTATGTTAAATGCAAATAACTTCCGTATGCGACTTTTTCTTTAAGATTTTGCATTCATAACTAATCTTAGTTACTCGCATAAAATGACGATAAATATTTTTGAGATCAAGGTCTCATTAATTAATATCTTCTGACATATAAGTATCAGATATTGTACGAAAGTTTAAAATATGATTTTCGTTATATTGTAAAAAACAATTTTTGTGCTTTCACCAGCAAAATTCACATAGTTGTTTTATCATTCAAATGAGTATTAGTTTGAATTTTAATATAATAGTGATCATAAACCATTTTTCTATTATTTCTTTTCGATCTTATAAAAAGAAAACTGAAAATTTTCAGTAAAACACATTCAAGATATAGATCCAAATATAGGCTGAAAATTATTCTGGTGAAATTAAATCTTAAATGCCAATCTTTGGAAGATCGGAGTGGTTAGTGCAATTTATTTGATAGGAAGATTAATTTTATCTCCTCACTATTTCAAATGTGCTTTGTGCTGTAAGATTGAACACTATACCCATCCATCAGATGTTTATAGTAAAGATACTGCTATATCTGTAAATATTTTTGATTTATAGTATACCGTATATTCTAAGCACTATGTAAGTCCTGCAATGACAAGTTTCCATGTGATTTTTATTACAAATATCATCAGTGAATATTAGACCTCTCAAAAATGATTCTTTTTTACTGTGAGATGACAGAAATATGGTAAATGATTTAAATAAATTCATTTTAGTGAAAGATTTTTTATGTAAACTTCAGCCGTTTTTTATCTACGAAACCTGGGGAGGATATATTGCTAATCGGAAACCGATACTGTTCATGTATTATCATCCATATGATGGTGTTTAAGCTTATTAAGCAGGTCATTTAACTAATTTTTTAAATTATTATCTGGAATTTGAAGACACTAAGAGACGAAAACGGCTAGCTTGAGATGGTTAAATAATATTAGTACTCATAGCAATTATACAGTGCTCCAAATCCTAAATTTTTAGTATGTTCATGAAAGTTCACCGCAAAATGATAAAAGAAATCACCCACGTCAATGCAAGAACGAATAATACAGCGTAATAAAAGTTTCTGATCAAACAAAAATATTTAGTACATTTTTCTTTTTTTATCAATAGAACATAGAGATTACAGTGAACAGTTCATAATTATTCATCAAAAATTAGGTAAATATGTCTAAGGATTAATAAAAAAAGGGATAATTCTATCCCGCACCTGAGTAAATAGAAATTTTTTGATCCACTATCTTAATTTAAATCTAATTATTCTATTATTGAATGATACACAGTGTGGAACAAAAAGGATTTCTATTTATACTTTTAGTGGTAAACAAAATAATCTACAGGAATATTAGACCAACTCGGTTGAGGAACAATTGACACTTACACAGTATATTTCCTGGACTTGGAATTCTCTCTTTTATAAACTTAATTCGAAATACCGACTGTAAAATATTAGCTAGAAATTTGTCCACTACCGTAAATATAAATTCTACATTTAATTCAAAAATATGTAATCAGTTTTCATACAGTTGAAGTAGCACAATTGGGACTTTAACAATTAACAAGTATCTGAATAATTGCATTTTACACGTGAAGATGACCTTTGCATAAATCGTTCTTTTAAAATCCTCGATAAGTAAAAAGAAAATCAATCGCGGCATTTTTCTATCCCTTTGTAATAAAATCTTAATTAAAAAAAACAACACATACAATGCAAAAAATTATGTCAAGTGATATTTATTTATTTTCTAAGTCATTAAGATAAAATCAAAAAAATCTTTTCATATACAAGAAATATTTTCTAAATAGATTTCTAACATCCTTAAATCAATACATTTATCAAGAAACATAATTAAACATTAAATTAGGAAAAATTAAAAAATTTATTTAAATTTGCAAATAGCTCATTCCTAAATATTTGGTCAAATCGTTTTCTGAGAATATAATCCAGCCCAGGGGTGTAAAATGTATGCTAATTTCATTTCACTGAGGGAAAGTTGCTGCTATATATATTAGAGTGCGGAAACTGTTATATTTAAAAAGTTGAAACTAAAATTTAGGATTACTTAATTGTAGGTGAACTATGAATTAGTTGCTCAAATAGGCTAAAATGTTATATTTTTAATAAATCTCGGAATTACATTCCGAAAATAAGTAATGTTTTAAATAACAAAGCGCTTTGAAGAGCAAAGTGTGACAACATATTATTAAAAAGTAATTAATCAGAGCAAATAAAGAAAAGCCACAAAATATTACCACCAATAAAATAACACAAAGAGCCATCAAGTTTGTTTTAATCAAGCTAAAAGAAATGAAGCGTGAAACTTTTGTAATATTTTTAATAGAGATTTCTTCAGGGGTTTTAATCAGATTAATAAAAAGATTTAATTATGAATTGATTAAATAGATACGCTTAAGGAAAAATAAGCTTTCCATTTTCCGAGTTGGCCAAATACGACAGGATTATCGATATAAATCTTAATATATATATTTCAAAGACTAATCCTTGATTTCTAATCTCTAACACAGATTGTGTTAGAAAAGATCATATTCACGTGAAATCATTACTTTTATCGATAAATCGAAACATAACAGCAAAAGTCTCTCATCAAATGACATTATGGCACCCTCTGAAAATCCTCGCGCTACCTGATGGGCAATGGAAAGAGATTTTGTATTTCTACACAGTTTTGCTGGATTGAAACTGACCGATTTGGTGTTAAAAGACATGGGTATAGGATAAAACTTAAATTTAAGAGTAAGAAAATCTTTACATTCATTAAAGCCGAAAAGCTGTCACTTATTTGGTGTCGCAAACACGCGTATCAAAAAAGTGACGAATTTTAATTATTTGTAGTTTCATGTGTTATAAAACCCATTAGGCCCTTGTTCGCTGATATCAAACGATCTTCTTTGGTTTTAATACTTCTATGATATACAATACAAATTATATTAACACAAACAAAATAAGGTTCCCAAAATATGATGAAATTTTTGCTAAGGATGACATATCTCTTTAGCCTAAGACAAGACACATACATACTATCTGTCTCACTAAAAGGCTACATTCAAAGATATCAGTTTTTATATTCTCAATTCATATTTATCAAAATAAAAAATTTAATACCAACCAAACATGAAAGACGATATATATATTAAAATTTAAAGGAAGCTCGATATATTATAGAGGGGTCCAAGTAGGAATCATAATTACAAAATCAAACATCAAGGAGTTACTGAACGTATCAAAGTGATACAATCACCTTTCAACAAAATTTTTCCTAAGTAACATAGGTATTAAAAAAATATAATACCAATTTTTCTTCTCTTTTGTGTTTTAACGTACAATTCCTCAGAATTATCTAAAACAACATTCATATACTCGTCAAATCCCTATAAAAATTATGTTACTAGCCTATAAATGTGACAATTATATCCCCTTCAATGCTCATGTTCTGATGATCATACAGCCATACCTGAACCCGGGCTTTCTAAAAAACAAGTCACAAACAAAAATGTAATACCCCTTGGAGATAACGAAATATTAACGACTAAAATATGGTTAAATATACTGAATAACAAACGATAGGTGGTATTACGACCCTTTGAACCTTTGGTCCTGCTCGAGACATTTAAATGGTGTGTTCGGTTGTTGTCGGTGAGAGCGAGGTATGTCGATCTTGTTTTTCTTCTGATTTGACTTCCTTTCTCTCCTTTCTTTCTTTTTTTACACTAGCATTTGTTTACGCTACCCATATCTGAGTACAAAAACGTGCACTTATTTACCATGAAAAGCTTTTTTTCGCTGTTCCTTTTTTTGTATAAGATGATCTTACATCACCTTGATAGCAATGCGCAAATTAGTTCTTTGACAGCCGGATGATTTTACAAAATTGATGTACTATATGCAACAAATAATACTAGTTAGACCGATGGACTGTGTTTGTTTAGAACTAATTCTACTTCACCATTACACTTCCGATTCTTATAATTACTAAGAACTTTGCCACCCAGTTGAGTAGCCGCTCGACCTGGATTGAACTGAGAATATCGACATTTTTGCTAGATTCATTTTATGATTAGCAGGGCGATTCGGTTTTTCTCCCTCGTCCTTGTTAGCTTCCAGTTAAATAATTGGCTGAGCACTCCACAACAACATACTTTTATAATTTATCTCCAAAATATAAGACATCTACTTGGATCGTCTGGTTGTCAATTAATGTTAGTAATACCGATCTTAATTACTGTTAAGATGCTACCCAGAACTTTCCTGTTGGCTCGTTTAACTAGTCGTCTATGTAATCTGTATCCGTAACAATGCTTTTAACCCACTAACCTTAAAATTTAAAAAAATTATTCTTTTACAGCGGTTAAGATAGAAAAATAACATATTTTCAGTTCATCTCTTAATCTAATTTTGAATGTAATAACATCTTCATGGGATGGAATATTTCGCTCTACCTCAAACATTCTGCAAGAAGGATTCTATCCTTTTAATGAATTTTATCGACTGAGGGCATTTCAAGCACCTTCGTTTTATTTTTATTGTTTTTATTATGGAATCAATGAAATTGCTGCTTTGATTGATTTTTTGTTGGATATATACTAAATTTAAGGGATCATCGATTCTTAACTAATTTCTGTAAAACACGGTAGAAAATTTTTATTATATTTGTTTTTGTATTTTTTTTAGCTAAGAATATATTTTTCTAAGGTTTTAATTGAATATTGTATCAAACTCATAGGGTTGCCCCGCGTTAGCGAGGTAGAAGTTCAAAAGGGATTTATCCCCAGCCGGTGGCTTGAACGAATGTTTTGACATAATTATAAAATAAAAACTGTAATCTAACAAGAACTAAAAGGCGGTCACGTTCGGCTGCCACGAGGCAGGTTTTATACTCTCATTTTCCGTCGGTTTACGACAATATCAATAAGTAATTATTTACCTGAAACCAAATAAATTGGATTGTACTTAATTAATCCGAGTTTTTATTCCTTGATTTTAATAAAAGTTTCCTCTCTTATTCTGTGCCCTCAAATTCTATAATTAAATGGAAAAGTCTCCATGATCTCTTTTTAATCATTTCTGACGAATGCAAAATATTATTAAGAAGCGTCTGAAAATTTTATTCTACAAAAAGCGAACATTGTGATAATTTAATTGCATTGTCAATTGAAAATCACAGTTTCTTTCGAAATATCTCATTTGATAGCATAAAATTTTTCCACAGTACCTTGCAGAACATCTTATATTATTAACTGCCCATTTTCAATGCAGTGAAGGCCATTCATAGGACAAAAAAATAATTAATTACCAGAAGATGGTAAATTTCGCCAGCTTCCATGTTATTATCTTAAGAAATTTTCTTCAGGTAGAAAGAAAATCTTTGTCACTAATCATGTTAAGGAATAATCGTTATCCAAAGATAAAGGTCGACAACTACGGGAATGTTATTTAAAATAGATATCTACGAAGATAACTGAACGTTAACACGCTATGACACATATTTATACTAATTTTCTGATTTATTTTCTAAAATAAACCCAAACTATTTAATAAATTATACAGGCGCTTAAATTATCTGGATCGGAAAAGATAACAATAGAGATTAGAATTATATACAATTTAAGACTTCAGAATACAAGTTAAATTGTTACAAAATTAAACGATATTGGGTGTTGGCTAATAACGGTAGCTGTAGATAATTGTATGGCTTAGGCACAGTGTCTGGGAAATTTGTTGGTACTTAATATTGTCTCCTGTGCAAGATCATACACCGTAACTATTGCTAATTAGTTTTTCAAACAAAGAATAATAAACTTTTCCAATCTCTTTCTTCGAGCATAATGTGACTGTCGAATTCAGGTTATGCAAAATTTTTGTTAATGTTGCTTGTTTTTTATTGATATTCTTTGTTTACATTTATTTTTATTGAAAGAAATGAAAAGAACTAATGATATATTAATTTTTAAGGAGTTGATAGTGATATATTTATATTTTTTTTAAAGATGCCTTTTATACACTAAACAGTAATGATAATAAATGTGGTCTAAACACTTTTTTTGTATGGTTAAATACAAGTTCTTTAGATTTACGCAGTATATCCCTAAATGAATACAACGACCTTTTAACATTTTTTATATGTTAAAATTTTGTAATATATATAAAATCCAAAAAGCCAGAAATAAATATCCTTGGATTAAAATAGAAAAAGCATGTTCATTTAACTTTAAAAGCATTTATTATTATAAAAACAATATAGATGATCTGGCCACCTACCATACATTAAAAATTTGTTTATGAATATTTTCTCTAAAAAAATATTATCGCGAGAACCTTATCCTCTAACGATATTTCGTCTCTGTTCGGAGGAAAGCCGATACTTTTATATTATTTAAAACACACGTGTGAACGCGGTGGGGTAGCCCCCTTTTATTTTCGTAGGGGTTAGTTTCATTATCCCATCGAGAAGTTTGTTTTGTCAGTATGGATAGGAACTTTAATTTGGAAAGTGCCATGCACTGGGTTCTTTAAAACCCAAATAGTCAACCTCTTCGGTCGATCTACGTGCGTCGATTGCTGAACGTTTCAGCAGCAGTAAGGCACGACGATATCATTATCAAAATAAGAAGATAAAAATTTATACCATATTTTTTTATTCAAAAGTAAGAATTAATTATTTTTTATCAATGCTGAAAATTTGAACATACAAAGTATAAATCATCTAAAAATAGTTATCTTATAAAAATGTAAAAAAAAGTATTCTTAAACATTTAAAGACAACAATATCAACTATTTTTTTTAATTTTAAGAATCAAACATTATTTTTAAATTATGATTTAAGTGATGCGTTTGTATTTTTTTATATATTCCTCTCAAAGGATATATTTATGGCAAAAATGATTTATATTTATTAATAAACCGTTTATTGATCCATTTATACAAACTACTAAAACAACAATTATAATATTTGAATGATACTTAATCCGTTGATTTTTTTAAATTATTTTTTATGATTAGATATATCCGTTCCAATTCATAAATGTGAATAAAATTTCATTAGTATAATTCATAATATTTTCAAATTAAATTAATCTAAAATACCTGAAATGAAGATACGGATATGATTATTTACTGTAAAATCGCTCGTTTGATCATTTAAATAATATAATTTACAAATCTAATAAGAATCAGCAATATGTACATAAGTACATGAGTAATTTTTTATGAAAATATTTTAATAGGGGACGAAAGGAATTTCTGAGGTCATAAGGGCATTTTTCAAACAAAGCAAAAAATATGAAACCTTGAACAAATATTTGTTAGACATGGGCAGAGCCGTATCCGTCTTGCTCTAAGAACTAGTTTTAAACCAGGTAATTTGAATCGATCAGAATATATAATTGGATTTAGATTACAAGATATATCCGTTATAAACAATGATAAGGGAAACATGCAAATATAGCGTTTAATTTTTATTTAGATTTAGAGAGTAATTTTTATAAATATTTAATTAAACAATGGAAAAAAGCTTCCGCAATATTATACGTAGTTTAAAAGTATTTATTAAATAAAAATTTTCACATAGCGATCAAACTTATATTAGTTTTTGTTTATGCAAAATTATTAAATTTGATTATAACTTTACTAAAGCAAGATATCCAAGAATTCGTTATTGGAGAAAACTTCTGATGAGAATTTCTCTTTTAGTTAAAACTAAGCAATTAGCATAGCAGACGTCTTTTTAAACTGGCTTATTATTATTTGGTATAAACCATAAAAACATTCTATTATATCTTTTAACCCAAACTTCAATTAGCAAAAAGAGATTAGTCATTAATTATAAGGATCTTTTGAAATGGTTTACTTTTACCTATATTTTCAACTTTAATCGTCCCTTCAACCTTTATAATATCTGTAAAAAATATTTTTTAATGCTGTAGTACAGAATAATGAAAACTTTAACAAAATTAAAAAATAATTTATATGAAACGATCCACAGTTTCTATAAATTATTTTAAAAGTGTTTGAAATGTCAGGATTATAGGTCTTCATAAATAAACTAGAAAATTTAATAATAAAAATATCGATCTCACTATGACAAGAAGTATTGCCATTGAACAATAATTTATTTTAATTTCCAAATTGATAAATTTAACAAAGTTAGATAAATATACGACTACGGAAACCAGAAATTTCTCAAATATCTTTATGTTAGAAACATCTTTCAAGTATTTTATAGTATTTATCATCGCAAAAATTACAAAAAAATGTGCTCAGATTGAGTAATTTGGTGTTTTTTCTTAGAATTTATACAAGGTTTTAGCAAGAACTGCAAAGGTACGTTCAAGTCTTGACAAATTCCAAAGCGTCTCCTAAGACCAATCGCTGAAAAAGACTTTTTGAAAGAAGTTTAGAAGGATTAAAAGACATGATTCAATGTCCAAAGAGCGGATATAACTATATTGATAATTTCCTGAAAAAATTTTTAAAATTACATATTTTATTTCGCTTAGTAACAAAAACTGCGAATTAAGTATTAAGGCTTTTTTTAAACAAGAGATTTTCATATTTCGTTATATCAAATATATTCATTCAAATAAAATTAGAAAATTCGTGAACAATTTGATATAAGCAATGTTTCATAATGGAGAATTAATCATGGACTTATATAGTCCAGGACACGCAATTCACAGTTATCAGCTTTCGATGGACGCCAAAATAGTATTTTTCAAGATAGAATAAGTTAAACTATGAATATAAAAAAAGTAATTGATGAGCACCATCGATTGAAATTCTAAAAACCAATAATCATGTATTATATAAATGTACAAATACAAGTAACGAAGATAATTATCCTGTTTGATTTTTTTTGGAAAACATCCATAACCTTAAAATGTGTTCTGATAATGGCTAAATATATTTTAATAGGGAGGGCATATTAAGAGCTGACAGAGATTATTGGTAAATAATAAGGGGTAAAAATGTAAATTACGGTCATTTTTTTTTCTTAGCTATGGAGGAAAAAACCTTTACCTGTTCCTTATGGATTCGGAGGCGGT
>LDMZ01049491.1:0-14028 GCA_001455285.1 Sphaeromyxa zaharoni
TAAGGCATTGACATGATCAGTACACATGAACTAATGTAAATAAATTTTAATCAGAAAGCTTGAAGGTATATTTTAAAATGTGCTTAAAAACCATTCGATTTGCATTACAAACATTTGTAAAGCTCATTTCTTTGTAATAGAGACATTTTGGTTATGTTTTTTTATTGTTTTCTTAATACTTACATTCTTCTGCTTTGAGCTAAGAAATATTTATTTATTTTATAGGCTTCTGAAACTTCAATATTCGAACTTTTAAAGTTTTCACGAGTATTTTGGTATGAAGTTATAATGAAGAAGCTCGTATGATTTTTGTTTATAAACACAAATATTTTAGGATTCTGATAATTCCTATGCCACTTTCTATCGTCAAGAACGACGAATCCAATCAAAGCTCTTGTTTAATATTCCCAGAAATAATAAGGTCTATATTTTCGTATACTCATTAAAACTATCAAGTCATTCGTGGAAAGGTTTAGTGAACTAATATTCTGTATTGTTGGGTATTTTATTCTTTAAATAAATTAAATCTTTAGATTCCTTACTATTGAAAATTTTTTATATGGTTCCACTGAATCTCTTGTAGATAGGTTAGGGTTACTTTTTTGAAAAAATATTTTCAAAGGGAATATTTGAATGATGTGTGCAATGATTCACTTAAAGAAATCACTGCTGGATTGAAAGAAGAGTTTAGCTCATCAGAATCTTTCAACTATTTTCCCCAAATAAAAACCATACTCTCAGCCTTTTCATTAATTCTATTTGTATTAAAGGGATAAAGCATATATATATATATATTTTAGAAATATGGATTTCAAGTTGAAATCATTAAGGAGGCGTCTAATGTTATCCGGTTAACAAATTCTTTTTTATATATAATTTTAGGCATAAGTATTGTCAGTTCATTTTCGAAAGGTTTTCGAAGGATGGATTGCATTGCTTACTTTTCGCCATTTAAATTTTTTTAGAGACTTGGTTCAAGACCACATATTTATTAATTTTACGTTTGAAACTCGGGAGGAAGAATCTTCTATATTAGGCTATTTTCACATGTTTGATGGGGAAAATGTTGCATAAATCTTCAAACTAAATAATGTAACTTAGGTATATCCTAAAGATATTGCAGTTACCAAATATTTTTTCGATGCTCTTCAATTAGTTGTATTTTACTAATCTGTGGTCTAATTATTTTTAGTATACAAGAGCAGTAATTGAATCAGATCAGTCATTTTCTGAATTCTCTGAAAAGTACGTTTTTCTGTTGAAACCCTAATATTTAAGAAACAAGGATATAAAAAGTAATAACTCAGAACATTGTATTGTCTTTATTCAAATATTGTATGGTTTTTTATTCAGTTGCTTTTTGCATTATACAGAAAACTTGGCAAAGTTTTTTTATGATTACACAGAAATATCAAAAGTTTGATTTACTTAAATTTTAAGATTTTTCTTAGCTTATTCATGTGTTCTGCAACTCAAGCTTTTTGGAAAAATTCCTTACAATATGTAAGAAAAAGTTTCCTGTTTTTTCGAAGTGATTTCACTGAAAACTATTCGAACATTTTAGAAACAGTGATAACAAACCATTGATTTCACAACTAATTAAGGATTTTCGGGTTTAAAGTTATTTTTTGAAACTTAAATTTTCAGAAAATAAAACTATCTTCAAATATTAAAATTTCTGAAATACTATACGAACAAGTTAAACAAAAATTTGACTTTAGTTATATCCTTGAATTGAAAATATATGTCAACTTTAGATGAACTATCTGATCTCCTTTTACAATCCGATGGATCAGTTCACCAAACTTCTAACTTTTTAACAAATTTGGTGGAATACCTAAATAATATTTTTGAAGCAATTAAAAAATTTTCTGTTTAAGATTTATTGATTTGTTATTGTGGGTTTAGCCTGATACCTACAATGCACTATCGTCCCAAGCAGTGAAGTATATTTCGGTTGAATATTTGAATTATCTGACATCTACTAATGTTCAAATGATATTTTTTTCAAATATAATTTAGACTACGTCGTTTAATAACAACTTTCTAAAGGTCATTGAATCAGATATTAGATACCTGGAAAGTTTTTTACTTATTGATTGAATGATAAATAATTTAGAAGAATTTATTAAGAGCAGCTTACTAACAGATTCCGAAGCATCCATATTTTGTGAATTTCTCGAACTAAAGCAGGTTTAGTTATTGATTGTTTATTACTATAGACTATTGATATTGTTGTTTCTGATAACTGGAATTATTTCGAAGATCACTTTGGCTTAACATTCAGTAAATATAAATTAGTGAAGCCAGAATTTTTATTTAATATTGTTACTAAGTTATTTTTCTCGGATTCGTTTACCTTTAATTTAGATTAATTGCCGCTGAATCTGGTGCTGATAAGCTAATGGAAACATTCCAAAGTTTTTTCAGGAGTGATAAGCGACATAAAAACCGATTAACAGATGTTGCAGTGATGCTTAAAAAATTAATGAATAGGAATTAATAGAGTAAAATAAATGATCATTTAACCATGGCTTGTAGTTTATTAAATATATAGCTTTTGTTATACATTTCATTATCTTTAGTCAAAATCAATGTTTTGATCTTACTATTTATCAAATTTTCTTTTACTAAAACTTGATTTCACCTGGAGTCAGATTAAAAATCAGCAACAAGTTGAGAGAGCATACGCCCACAATTCCAGATACAATATAATTTTTATACCCATTATAGTGCCAAACTCAAATTGAAAAATAAAAATTCAAAACGAATGATAATATATATTTGGAATTATCAAATTCACTGTAAAATATTGTAAAAAAATGTTTGCATGTTAAAATAAATTCATGCAACTCTGTCAAAAATTTAATAATATCATATTTAATATATGAGTTTTTTCTTTGTGCTTTTTTGTATAAACTTACAAGTGTTTTGATGCATGTAATGTGATAAAACCATTTGAATTATTTGCTTTTTCAAATATTTATGCATAAATTTAAAAAAATCCTGACGTTAATACTGAACTGTTATCAATTTTACTCAAATAACATAATGTTTTAATTCATGTATTTCTCTAGAATAAAATATAAAAATTATCAGTTCTTGAAGCTAATAAATCAGTCAGATTTAACTAGAGAAATTGATCATAAATTTGTTGTAATTCATTTTATAAATAAAAATAAATCATTATCAAAAAATAATTTTTTTCTTTTATTTTTAAAAATTTGACCTTTTGGAAAGAAAAATCAAAATCTCTAATTGAGAAAATGATTTTTGCACTGTCAAACACCGTAATGTACAATTTATTAAAATAAAGAATTACGAATTTCCGGTTATTTAACAATTATTGCAAAAATGGAGAACGATTATAGCCTAAAATACAAAGAATCCACCACCATAATCAGAGAATAAGAATAATCAGAATGTATTTACTACAAATTTATTTTAATGTTATTAAATCTATGGATGGATTAGGTGTGTTGACTCATCATCATAAAGCCTTTTTAATCGTTGATCATTTCTTCGTTTGTTAATAGCTACCTTCATAAATTATATTTTTTTTAATAATCAAACTGCCCGTACATGTTTTATCAAATTACATTGCACAATTTATCCAACTTCATGGAAAATTTTATTCCAACCAATTATTTCATAACTATAAATTTGTATTGTTCAAGATACTATCACAGAAATGTGAAAAATTAAGTATTTGAAAACTTTACCCGGATCATGATACTGAAATATGCTACGAAAATATTTTTTATTTATAATTATAATTGTAATTTTAGAGGAGTTGAAAATTTCAAAGGAACAAAAAAATGTATTATAAATTATATTCGGTCTTAATCTTTACGATATATTAAATGATAAACTACGGTATATCGAAAACTTAACAATGTAAATATATTAATGATCAACATGCATTATTTAGGCACGCATCTTGCTTGAAATAAAAAATCTAACGTAGAGAAAATACCTCGACATTTTCCTTAATTTTTAGTATTTATAGAATCAAAAATGTACCCATCAATAAAAAATAGATTATCATTTTAACAACTATAATTCAGTCATAGCAAGTATTTTACAAAGGTAGGGATTATATTTTATAAACGAACCAACTTATTCAAAGCAGTTAATAAGTAGTTTAACTCAACCAATTATTCAGTATGTTATTGGACACTCCAAGAGAAAGGTGAATATTTACATTTATCATTTTTTAAAAAGTTTTAAAACTTTATATAAATAATTATCAATCATAATAATATCAAGTGAAAAGAGCGAATTTAGGATTATTCCGTAATTATTATAGAATTAGTTCATTTCATTTGCGTTCTGTAAAAACTCTGAGTAAAAGTGGTACATGACTGTATACAGGAAAGTTTTATAATTTATTATTCAAAAACGTTTATAACCGAAGTAGTATAACTGATATTAAACAATTATCATACATATATTTTAAAACAACGAAAGGCATGAAACTATATTTTTTTATAACTCATATTATTTTCTAGCTAATGAATCGAAATAGATGATAAAATCAATATAAAAGCATGTTTATTTACAGATGTAATCATTCTTTAAACAAAAAAGTGAATTATAAAAATTTTTTATGTATATGATTCTTCATGACTTGATAAATCTAAAAATTTAGGAGAGTCTCCTATCTGTATATTGTCTTAGAAGCATAATTTTATTTTTAGCTAATGCTACAAATTTACTGCATCAATATAGAATTTAGTAATATATATATTTTTAATACCAATCAACATAAAAGATTTTGTTTTTTAATCAATCTTACGTTGAATTTTTGTACATGTCTGTTAAACGCATGTATAAAACTCATATTAATATACATACACCTTCAGTCAATCGTTAGCACAATCGTATTTCCTTTGGATAAATCGATTGGGCAATTATTAATATATAGATCACTTTATCTGCATTGTGGGAGTTGATGAAAAAATATTTAAGCTATAGTAATTTTTTTAAATTATGAAAAAAATATGGGAGGTTTTTATGTCATGTCTATCCTGTAGCCTAAACGTATACAATACTATGTAGTTTGATTTTTATGAATACAGATTTCCAAAAACCAATCAAGAAGTGAAAAGAATGAAGGTTTCAAAGACGCAAAATTAAATAAGTAATTAGCATAATTATGATAAAAAGTCGTTGCTTATTTTTTTAAAGGTTTCATGTCTATAAAAATCCATTGAGCTAAAATATATTAATATTTAATATATCAAAATTTAACAGCAAATATAGGTTTTTTAATAAATAGCTGCAAAAAGAATAGGCCAATTTTCGCCAAAATTTTGATATCTTAAAAACAAATCTTAAATTAACTATTAACAAAAAACTAAAATTGTTATTTAATTTTTGAGTAAAATATATTAACGTTAGCAAACAATTAGGATGGTTCAGTAGCAGGTATTATTCTAAGAAAAATTTTTAGGACAGTCACTCTGCAAATGAAATAAATTCAAAAGTAAAATTAACAATCCTTTTCTCCAAAGTTAACGAAACCTCATTAGATGTACATTTTCAACAATCGTAAAACCTGATTAATTTAACTTGTACATATTGCACGAAATCATCGCTCTTCAAACTTTGTTGACAAAACTCTAAATCCAACAAAAGCTCCATCAGTCAACAAAATAAATGAAAATCATTATGAAATAAAATTTCGAAATTTATAAGGATTAAATTGATAAACATTAAAAAAATAATATATTAAATATATAAGCACATAAAATTATAACAGAAAATAAGACAACCACAAATCTAAAGCATATTTAAATATATTTTCAAAAAATGAAATTAATGAACGTAGGTGTTATCGAATGATAAGAAATAAGGCTATTAAAATGAATACGATTAAAACAAAAGAGAATTGGAATATATAAATTTTTATATAAGTTGTGAAAGTTATATAATAAAAAGCGCTAATTACTAAAAAAATGAAAGGATAAATAAAGGAATTACTACAATAATACTCAAATATTGCGTAATATAATGTTTAAATCAAATTACACAGGTATAAATGTTAATAATATAATTTATCATCACGATCGTAATAGATTTAATAACTACATATCAAAATATTAAGTTACAATGTTAATTAAAATATATTTCGAAGCTCGCAAATAATTCTCTAAAATAGATCGCGTTACCTGAAAACATCATTCGATAATCAAGTTATATTCATGTTAAAAAATATCAAGTATGCACAAATCACAGTAATTATTTTCAATAGTAAATTTTATTAGTGTAATCAAGACTAAAGGTTTCATTAATATTTAGAATAAGGATTGTTTTTCAAAATTATAAGGTTTAACAAGAATTCAGCATAATTTTTTGTCATGTTTTAAATATGATTTAATTTTTACGATCTAAAAATTTCAACACAAATATAATTGCAAAAAATAATGATAAAAATAAAATATCTACTTAAAAAATTAGTTTATTAATTTTAGAGGTTAATTGCTACAATTCGGAGAAGCAAATGAAAGAAGCATAAATAAAAATAATATGATGAAATAATGTAAAGGTATTCAAAATGTGAAGAAATACGTGTGTATTAAAAATTTACATCTCTATAAAGTTAGTGATGAAAAGACCTTAGATTCAATAAAGTCCTAGAAAATAATTCAATTTTACTACTGTTTCCTCCAGTTAGTATCATCTACATGGGTTATACAAAACCGAAAAACAACCTCATCATCTAGCTTACCAACCAGTTCAAGACAATTAACAGGACCTGTAGAAGTTTTGGTTGAATAATCCAACTTTCCGTTCAGGTCCCATTTTATAATTTTTCCGGAACTTGTTCCCGCTACAATATGGGACACCGAAAAAAGGACATCATTAACAATGGAGCTCGTATGTGGAAGATGGTTTATCAAGGTCTTTGTTTTAAGGTGCCAAAGGGAAAGCTGAGGACCTCCACCACAAACCTAAAGTAAGCTTACGAGAAATAAAGATTATTTACAATCCAGCCAGAAGAACTAACGTCTAAGGATGATAACCAAATTCCTTTAGAGCTTTTCATTAAAGTCTAAGTAATGAAATATATATATATATATATACATAAAATAACTTCTTCTTCATAAGGCTTAATAATAATCTTTGGAACTTTATGATCTCTGACATCTAAATTATATATTTTATATATGTATATGATAATATGCCCCATATAGATATTATTCCATCTTCACCACAGCAAACCACAGAATTTATATCCAGAGCTTTAACCCGATAAATATTTCCATTGTGGTATCGAACGACATTCTAGTAAATTTAAATAATTTTTACTTAAATATCAGAACACATCAAATTATCCATGTATTACAATAAACTGTTAAAAAAATATCTGGTCTTAAATAACTCCAAAAATATACTTAATTGGCAAATAAATAAAGAATTTTAATATTTTAAGAAAATATAACTTCAGGATTACTTAATTAGCAAGCATAAATAGCCATCTAACAGATGGATAGTGAGGCCTCATGTCAATTTATATATATATATATATATATAATATGATGTAAATGTAATAGTCCCAAGAAAACGGTATTGCCAAACGTGTCTATGCGTAATATGGCAATAATCATAATTTTGTTTTAATTTTTATACAAAGTTATGAATAAAATTAAATAATCAAACTATCACAAAGGTTTTAAAAGCTTCTAAAATATTTTATAGAGATTTCCGTTAAATAATTATTGAGATCTCCGAGGTCATTCATTTGGAGGAATAAAAAAATTTATGTAACGAACGTCTATAATTACGTAAAATATATTTATACATTAATCCAAATCTAAATATTCCTAAATAATCCAAAATCATTTATACGATGAATTTTAATTCGTAAATTACAGTTTTTTTAAAAAAAGCTTTAATAAATTATTAATATTTGTTAAAATTGTGAAAAATTTATATATGTATATGCAATAAGCAAATCGATCCAGAATTCCATAGTTTTTCTAATTCCACAAATATAACGTTAAAATAAAATGTCCTTGTACGTAGCATAAAAGATTATGCATGTATATTTATGTATCAATAAAAAAAACATTGATGATTTAATCAGGTTAAAAAATTGGTCCGTTAATTGGACAATTTGACCTTAAGAGTAAATAATGACAAATATATCGATTCTCAATTATACCAATCCTATCATGGAAATCCACTATTTGGTATATAAAGGTCTATATTTTAATAAAAAGACAGACTTGTTCCATAAAACATCGTTATTACCTCAAAAATCATAAAAATTTTGATTTTCAAATTATTAATTAATTTCACAATGGACAAAATAAATCAAATTTACCTAACACAACACTCATTCAAAACTGTATTGTATTTTAAATTTTTAATATGGCCAGTTGAATTATACAGGCATTAATAGTTATGTAAACACTTAGGCTTAAGGATCTGCGGGATTTTTCAAGAACTATAACATGAAATTTTAATTTAAATAAATTTCATGAAAAGGCAAGGATTAGTAACGTGTATAGCATGCATGATTTAACTCACAGAATACTATAACAGTATATTCCAGTTTAACACCCAGAGTTTAATGAACTAGCTTAACGTACATAAAGAATTTCTAGATGTAAAATAACTTAAAATTAAAAGGTATAATATAATAAGTATGATTTACTTTAAAAAAAATGTTAAAGGCCAACCATTTTCCTTCTACTAATAAACACAACGAAAAATGGCAAAAATTATAATGACGTGAAATTAATTTCATAAAATTAGCATATATAGGGGAAGATGAACCCACAAGAAATCTTAAACAGTCTTGTGGTGCATGCGCCACATTAATATTTAGGTCTATTCGATAATACGAGAAGAACCGAAGTAATAGGAACTATAGAACGTGCTTCGTAGTTTCATTTAAATTTTATTTTTATTGCATCATGTGTTCCGATCGAAAGGCCGCAAGACCCCAGCTAGAGGGGTTACCCCACGACGGCCGAGAGCCTGAAGGGGCATTGGAGTGGGGAAATAAAACCCACTCGATCTTTGTCAGCTACGTGCTGACAGGTCGATACCCTCGTGGGTACCGCAAGTCTTAATTTAATTTGAAATGTCATGGTTATCGGCTCCTTTATAAGAGAAATGGATTCTTGGTCAAAGAAATATAGAATTCATTTTCGAACTATTATTGACACAATGTGTAAAAATACCTTAAAAAAATATTAAAATTCAGGAAAAAGTTCAAGAGATGCTATTTTATTTCTTTTTGTAAGAATTATATAAAATAGTTATTTGATTAATTCGATAAAACGTTATATGTGAATATGTACTACTATTATAAAAAATGTTTCCTTTTAAAAAGAATCAGGACGATCCATCACACGGGTACGTAAAATTTTGTTGAATAAAAAATGATCATAGAAAGAAGGTTTTATCATTAAGATCTTTACAAGAAGTTTAAATTTTGTAATTGGCTGTTTTTTAATGTCAACTTTTGGTGCCATCTATTATAATTTATATTAGGAAATTAATGTTTAAAAGCTTCGATTTTATATTTTGAGTATTTTTAACTTTTTATTTAAAATTTTATCTAAATAAAGTAAAGTATTTCATATAATTATATCCATAAACTCCATCAGATATATAATTAGATTTAATCTTCTATATTATAAAAAATAGTTTTATTTACAAAGATAAAGTTAGTTGTAAAAAAATAATATGCAAGTGTAGAGAATGTAGTAAAATAGTATTCCCCACATTTTGTTAAACTTGAATATAATGTGGTATTAAAATATATTTTGAATACACAGGCATTGAAAGAATGCATGAGATATAAATTAATTAGTTCATATAAAAAGCAGTTCGATTAAGATCAAACCTTTCGAATAAAATATTATTACAAATACAGCAACAGGAGTAATCAATAAAATAGTGAGCCAGTTATATTCACTCCGGATTGTTTCTACAACCTTACAAAAAACAGATTAAAGACAACTGCAATAATAGTAATTCATCAGAATCTTAAAGATTTAGTACTACCTGATAGGCTATATAACTAATATTGCGGGTGAGAAATATTCCTTGAAAATACTTCAATAGATGAAAACTTAATTTGTTGTTCAATGTGAACGATTACATGTATTTATCATACAAATTAATGAGCTATTTTTTTTATGGAACCCTTAAAACCTTTGGTCTGTAATTCGTGAAAATGTATAGAATACATGGAGTAAATAACAAAGAAATTACCCCTTCAGAGTAAGTATTTTTTCAAGGTAAAACCTAAAAGAATAATAACGGATTATATGAATTTATCATTTCAATTATGGATTGCCGTATACCGGTGACAATAACTATCGATTATAATTCATTTTCGATAGAAGTAAATAGTGGCTATTAATAATCGTAATATAAATATGTTATTACATTTTTAAAAATATATCTAAAAAAATTTCAATTAAAACCTAAAATACTTGTGATAAAATTATTTCCCTTAACCTAAATTCATTGATCTTGCATGTCTCTATAACTGTACCCAGATTGTCAATAACTTAAAAAATTTAGTAAATTCTAATTATTTTATGTACAAATAAGGAACTATAGCTTCCAAATTCATCCAAAGTTATATAGTTCTACAAAGTTGAATGATTCCGTTCTACAACATGATATTTGATATGTTTACAGCGTAGTGCATCATAATTTGGCGTAAGCAATTAATAATGATGGATAGTACAACGGATTACCATGAACAGTACATTGTAATGTTCAAGTAGGTTTCAGTTTATTGAAAATTTGTAATTGTAGCAGATCGCAGCAAAATTTAGGTTAAGGTAAATTAAAGCGTCTATTTTTTCAGAAATCTCTTAAAGGAATATTGTTAAAACCTAGCATATGATATTTACACTTTTTGTAGATGATCCTCAAAAATATCAATTGAAAATTTTATATCGATGATTTATCATAACTCGAATTTTTTTATATGTTATTAAAAAACCATAATTATAATTTTTTATTAAACAAAAACATATACAGGTATACAAAATAAGTAACACTTTAATGAGAAAACACAAATAAATGATAGAATTTTTATCATGCAGCTAAAATTATTAAAACTAAATATCTTTCTGTACCTACTTATAAACAATGAATGAAAACCTTAAGAGTGTAGATAATTCATGTTTATTTAATAATAAAGTAGATTAATGTTTCTGTGGGTTAAATTTATCAATATTATAATAATCAATTAAAATATATAGAAACAAATGATAATACTGAATTTGCGGAAAATCGTATTCTCAAGTTTAATTCCAATGCTACAGCTCTATAATAGATAAAAACCATTCCAAAAAGACTGTTAAAATTTGGAAAGTTATGTATCATGGAGATCATGATTCATTACTACCGATAATTAAACATACATATATTCGAAGTGAACGAAAAATTAATAAAAACATTAATGCAGCCTTGTTCAAATTATTGATTGGAATAAATGCCTCTAGTATTATTTTTTTATTTTGTTTAATAATTGCGTGGAATCATTGAGTTTTTTAAGCATAAATAGTAAAAAATATAATGAAAGGTAAATAACAGGATCAAGATTATCAGAAGAATTAATGTGGTATATTAAATTAAATTTCTTTCTCACCTGCTGAATACCTGTTTCAAGGTCAAACTGATACAGACCACCATTGCCAGATCCAGCGAACAATATTTTTTCCTATATATTTTAAGGATTTGAATGGTACCAAAAAAAACATCAACTATTTCAATTGCGTTCACCTCATGGGACGATTTATCATACATTCTGGACGTATCAGTCAAAGAAAGATAGACATCCCGCACTGATTTGACCTAAAAATAAAATTAATTGCAGAAATTTAAACCTCTTTTTCATGATCGAAGTTTCCATGTTTAATATATTTTATTGCATTATATCCACCACTAATTTAGAAGAATCACTCCGAAACCTAAATTCGTACCAAAGAAGGCATGTTTCGGCTGCCTTAAGAGAAAATATAGGTGAAAACCCTTTACCGGCTATTTAATACACCATATAAATGAATACTATTACCACTATATAAGAGGCTGGAAAATCCAGACTCGATACTTAAAAAATATTAACAAGGAACCGAAAAATATAACTCATGAGCGTACAGTCTGCCAAATATATCACATGAAAAGAAATATTTACAGCAGATAGATGTTTCAATGTCGAAAACTCTGCAGTATTTAGAGTATATTTTCCCACTTACCGAACTAACCATTCTTCGTTTCAGGTCGTGTGTACGGTGGCCGAATGAATTTCTTTTGTTCTCGATTACCATTATTTTTTATTCTTTCGCATTTTGACCGATATACTTTTCCTATAATATCGCATCTAATTATTTTGTGTGAGAATATTCTTACGACTAAACCTTCAATATTGAGTACTAGTGTTCAAAAATACAAAAATTTTACACTCATTGAAATAGACCCTGTAAATCATTAAACCATATACTTGGCTTTTAATACAACACGGAATCGATTGCATTTGCTAGTGTATAAGTTAGCGCCACACATGCATCCTTGATAGAATAAAATTTTTTTTAATTATTTTGACATATAATGTGGAGCTCTAGCTTAAATTTTTTGTAAATTTAATCTTAATTTACTATTTGGGCTGAATGGTGATTATCAAATCTGGTGCCTAAACAAGCAAAAGCCCTCACTCGTTCATAAAAAATTGGTGAGATATACAAGAACAAGTGATAATATAATTAATATTTTTATTTTAGTTTTCTACTGTAATTTAAATAAATATATATAGATCCATTCTGGAGTTCACATAAAGAAGCTTTATCAATTTTGCAATCCGAGATGTTGAAAGGTAGAATGGTGGCATCTCCTAAAAAAATAACAACTCTAATGTTTGTTTCGATTCTTATATATATATATCCAGTTCATTCATTTGGTAATTATTATTGGTTTTGACACTATGTAAAACCATAACAGACATGTAAACACTAAATTCGTGTTTCAAGTTATTACCTCGGGATCCAACATTGAAGTGGTTGCCTCACTATGGTATGATGTCTTTATATAATTATATATATTAGATAAAATTTATATCAACAAGTATGTTCTAAAAACCAAATCTGTATATTCATATTGGATATTTAATTTATATTTTGTGATGATGCACATAGAATTGATTGCTTGCATGCCATTTTGATTTAATTAAAAATCATATCAACAACGTTTTTAGAATTTGAATTTATTTCAATTATCATAAATATAAATTTACTGCTTCAAGCTCCATTCTAGGTGGCCATGCAGCAGCTGATATATCAATAACGCCAAACCTTTGGGGTGTTTACTGGTACTAATCATCAAACTTGATTAAAAACTATGATCTAAGAACAGCTGCAAGAGCTGTTCACTGCTTGCTGGATTCTATTAAATAAATTATATAATGTGACGAATCGGAAAAGATAATATTAAAAAATTCACAAGTCACATATTTCTTAAATTTCTAGAACCCAATTATAAAATATCAAATTATTTGTATTAAAGATTCACAAATATAATAAATGATGTATTTTGGCAAAATATGTGGCATAAGAGTTTAGTTACAAAATATCCATTTTTTCGATTAAAGAGCTTGAAAAAATTCAACGGTCCTACGTTTTAATAACTTGATAGTAATAAATTGGATAATCGACAGGATATTCTATCTGGAATTTTAGAAACTTATAGTGATATCGTGTCTCCTGTGCTGGTTGCTTCGGGAATTTCGTGAAACTAAATTTATACACCCTATTAATAAATAAAAAAATAATAATTTTCTCTTGATCAAATCCGGAAAAGCTGTTTTGGTTATTTTCCATTACTGGAGCAATTCACGTAGAGCGTCGAATTCTTTTTTATTCAACTTTTAGGAAAATAAATAAAATTTTGTTTTGGGAAGTGTATCAGTCTAGACACGTATCAGATACTTGCTGTAGTATATTAGTTTCGTAACCTTTCGTATCAGGTCGGTAGTGATTTAGTTTTTAACACGAG
>LDMZ01049492.1:0-14029 GCA_001455285.1 Sphaeromyxa zaharoni
TAAGGCATTGACATGATCAGTACACATGAACTAATGTAAATAAATTTTAATCAGAAAGCTTGAAGGTATATTTTAAAATGTGCTTAAAAACCATTCGATTTGCATTACAAACATTTGTAAAGCTCATTTCTTTGTAATAGAGACATTTTGGTTATGTTTTTTTATTGTTTTCTTAATACTTACATTCTTCTGCTTTGAGCTAAGAAATATTTATTTATTTTATAGGCTTCTGAAACTTCAATATTCGAACTTTTAAAGTTTTCACGAGTATTTTGGTATGAAGTTATAATGAAGAAGCTCGTATGATTTTTGTTTATAAACACAAATATTTTAGGATTCTGATAATTCCTATGCCACTTTCTATCGTCAAGAACGACGAATCCAATCAAAGCTCTTGTTTAATATTCCCAGAAATAATAAGGTCTATATTTTCGTATACTCATTAAAACTATCAAGTCATTCGTGGAAAGGTTTAGTGAACTAATATTCTGTATTGTTGGGTATTTTATTCTTTAAATAAATTAAATCTTTAGATTCCTTACTATTGAAAATTTTTTATATGGTTCCACTGAATCTCTTGTAGATAGGTTAGGGTTACTTTTTTGAAAAAATATTTTCAAAGGGAATATTTGAATGATGTGTGCAATGATTCACTTAAAGAAATCACTGCTGGATTGAAAGAAGAGTTTAGCTCATCAGAATCTTTCAACTATTTTCCCCAAATAAAAACCATACTCTCAGCCTTTTCATTAATTCTATTTGTATTAAAGGGATAAAGCATATATATATATATATTTTAGAAATATGGATTTCAAGTTGAAATCATTAAGGAGGCGTCTAATGTTATCCGGTTAACAAATTCTTTTTTATATATAATTTTAGGCATAAGTATTGTCAGTTCATTTTCGAAAGGTTTTCGAAGGATGGATTGCATTGCTTACTTTTCGCCATTTAAATTTTTTTAGAGACTTGGTTCAAGACCACATATTTATTAATTTTACGTTTGAAACTCGGGAGGAAGAATCTTCTATATTAGGCTATTTTCACATGTTTGATGGGGAAAATGTTGCATAAATCTTCAAACTAAATAATGTAACTTAGGTATATCCTAAAGATATTGCAGTTACCAAATATTTTTTCGATGCTCTTCAATTAGTTGTATTTTACTAATCTGTGGTCTAATTATTTTTAGTATACAAGAGCAGTAATTGAATCAGATCAGTCATTTTCTGAATTCTCTGAAAAGTACGTTTTTCTGTTGAAACCCTAATATTTAAGAAACAAGGATATAAAAAGTAATAACTCAGAACATTGTATTGTCTTTATTCAAATATTGTATGGTTTTTTATTCAGTTGCTTTTTGCATTATACAGAAAACTTGGCAAAGTTTTTTTATGATTACACAGAAATATCAAAAGTTTGATTTACTTAAATTTTAAGATTTTTCTTAGCTTATTCATGTGTTCTGCAACTCAAGCTTTTTGGAAAAATTCCTTACAATATGTAAGAAAAAGTTTCCTGTTTTTTCGAAGTGATTTCACTGAAAACTATTCGAACATTTTAGAAACAGTGATAACAAACCATTGATTTCACAACTAATTAAGGATTTTCGGGTTTAAAGTTATTTTTTGAAACTTAAATTTTCAGAAAATAAAACTATCTTCAAATATTAAAATTTCTGAAATACTATACGAACAAGTTAAACAAAAATTTGACTTTAGTTATATCCTTGAATTGAAAATATATGTCAACTTTAGATGAACTATCTGATCTCCTTTTACAATCCGATGGATCAGTTCACCAAACTTCTAACTTTTTAACAAATTTGGTGGAATACCTAAATAATATTTTTGAAGCAATTAAAAAATTTTCTGTTTAAGATTTATTGATTTGTTATTGTGGGTTTAGCCTGATACCTACAATGCACTATCGTCCCAAGCAGTGAAGTATATTTCGGTTGAATATTTGAATTATCTGACATCTACTAATGTTCAAATGATATTTTTTTCAAATATAATTTAGACTACGTCGTTTAATAACAACTTTCTAAAGGTCATTGAATCAGATATTAGATACCTGGAAAGTTTTTTACTTATTGATTGAATGATAAATAATTTAGAAGAATTTATTAAGAGCAGCTTACTAACAGATTCCGAAGCATCCATATTTTGTGAATTTCTCGAACTAAAGCAGGTTTAGTTATTGATTGTTTATTACTATAGACTATTGATATTGTTGTTTCTGATAACTGGAATTATTTCGAAGATCACTTTGGCTTAACATTCAGTAAATATAAATTAGTGAAGCCAGAATTTTTATTTAATATTGTTACTAAGTTATTTTTCTCGGATTCGTTTACCTTTAATTTAGATTAATTGCCGCTGAATCTGGTGCTGATAAGCTAATGGAAACATTCCAAAGTTTTTTCAGGAGTGATAAGCGACATAAAAACCGATTAACAGATGTTGCAGTGATGCTTAAAAAATTAATGAATAGGAATTAATAGAGTAAAATAAATGATCATTTAACCATGGCTTGTAGTTTATTAAATATATAGCTTTTGTTATACATTTCATTATCTTTAGTCAAAATCAATGTTTTGATCTTACTATTTATCAAATTTTCTTTTACTAAAACTTGATTTCACCTGGAGTCAGATTAAAAATCAGCAACAAGTTGAGAGAGCATACGCCCACAATTCCAGATACAATATAATTTTTATACCCATTATAGTGCCAAACTCAAATTGAAAAATAAAAATTCAAAACGAATGATAATATATATTTGGAATTATCAAATTCACTGTAAAATATTGTAAAAAAATGTTTGCATGTTAAAATAAATTCATGCAACTCTGTCAAAAATTTAATAATATCATATTTAATATATGAGTTTTTTCTTTGTGCTTTTTTGTATAAACTTACAAGTGTTTTGATGCATGTAATGTGATAAAACCATTTGAATTATTTGCTTTTTCAAATATTTATGCATAAATTTAAAAAAATCCTGACGTTAATACTGAACTGTTATCAATTTTACTCAAATAACATAATGTTTTAATTCATGTATTTCTCTAGAATAAAATATAAAAATTATCAGTTCTTGAAGCTAATAAATCAGTCAGATTTAACTAGAGAAATTGATCATAAATTTGTTGTAATTCATTTTATAAATAAAAATAAATCATTATCAAAAAATAATTTTTTTCTTTTATTTTTAAAAATTTGACCTTTTGGAAAGAAAAATCAAAATCTCTAATTGAGAAAATGATTTTTGCACTGTCAAACACCGTAATGTACAATTTATTAAAATAAAGAATTACGAATTTCCGGTTATTTAACAATTATTGCAAAAATGGAGAACGATTATAGCCTAAAATACAAAGAATCCACCACCATAATCAGAGAATAAGAATAATCAGAATGTATTTACTACAAATTTATTTTAATGTTATTAAATCTATGGATGGATTAGGTGTGTTGACTCATCATCATAAAGCCTTTTTAATCGTTGATCATTTCTTCGTTTGTTAATAGCTACTTTCATAAATTATATTTTTTTTTAATAATCAAACTGCCCGTACATGTTTTATCAAATTACATTGCACAATTTATCCAACTTCATGGAAAATTTTATTCCAACCAATTATTTCATAACTATAAATTTGTATTGTTCAAGATACTATCACAGAAATGTGAAAAATTAAGTATTTGAAAACTTTACCCGGATCATGATACTGAAATATGCTACGAAAATATTTTTTATTTATAATTATAATTGTAATTTTAGAGGAGTTGAAAATTTCAAAGGAACAAAAAAATGTATTATAAATTATATTCGGTCTTAATCTTTACGATATATTAAATGATAAACTACGGTATATCGAAAACTTAACAATGTAAATATATTAATGATCAACATGCATTATTTAGGCACGCATCTTGCTTGAAATAAAAAATCTAACGTAGAGAAAATACCTCGACATTTTCCTTAATTTTTAGTATTTATAGAATCAAAAATGTACCCATCAATAAAAAATAGATTATCATTTTAACAACTATAATTCAGTCATAGCAAGTATTTTACAAAGGTAGGGATTATATTTTATAAACGAACCAACTTATTCAAAGCAGTTAATAAGTAGTTTAACTCAACCAATTATTCAGTATGTTATTGGACACTCCAAGAGAAAGGTGAATATTTACATTTATCATTTTTTAAAAAGTTTTAAAACTTTATATAAATAATTATCAATCATAATAATATCAAGTGAAAAGAGCGAATTTAGGATTATTCCGTAATTATTATAGAATTAGTTCATTTCATTTGCGTTCTGTAAAAACTCTGAGTAAAAGTGGTACATGACTGTATACAGGAAAGTTTTATAATTTATTATTCAAAAACGTTTATAACCGAAGTAGTATAACTGATATTAAACAATTATCATACATATATTTTAAAACAACGAAAGGCATGAAACTATATTTTTTTATAACTCATATTATTTTCTAGCTAATGAATCGAAATAGATGATAAAATCAATATAAAAGCATGTTTATTTACAGATGTAATCATTCTTTAAACAAAAAAGTGAATTATAAAAATTTTTTATGTATATGATTCTTCATGACTTGATAAATCTAAAAATTTAGGAGAGTCTCCTATCTGTATATTGTCTTAGAAGCATAATTTTATTTTTAGCTAATGCTACAAATTTACTGCATCAATATAGAATTTAGTAATATATATATTTTTAATACCAATCAACATAAAAGATTTTGTTTTTTAATCAATCTTACGTTGAATTTTTGTACATGTCTGTTAAACGCATGTATAAAACTCATATTAATATACATACACCTTCAGTCAATCGTTAGCACAATCGTATTTCCTTTGGATAAATCGATTGGGCAATTATTAATATATAGATCACTTTATCTGCATTGTGGGAGTTGATGAAAAAATATTTAAGCTATAGTAATTTTTTTAAATTATGAAAAAAATATGGGAGGTTTTTATGTCATGTCTATCCTGTAGCCTAAACGTATACAATACTATGTAGTTTGATTTTTATGAATACAGATTTCCAAAAACCAATCAAGAAGTGAAAAGAATGAAGGTTTCAAAGACGCAAAATTAAATAAGTAATTAGCATAATTATGATAAAAAGTCGTTGCTTATTTTTTTAAAGGTTTCATGTCTATAAAAATCCATTGAGCTAAAATATATTAATATTTAATATATCAAAATTTAACAGCAAATATAGGTTTTTTAATAAATAGCTGCAAAAAGAATAGGCCAATTTTCGCCAAAATTTTGATATCTTAAAAACAAATCTTAAATTAACTATTAACAAAAAACTAAAATTGTTATTTAATTTTTGAGTAAAATATATTAACGTTAGCAAACAATTAGGATGGTTCAGTAGCAGGTATTATTCTAAGAAAAATTTTTAGGACAGTCACTCTGCAAATGAAATAAATTCAAAAGTAAAATTAACAATCCTTTTCTCCAAAGTTAACGAAACCTCATTAGATGTACATTTTCAACAATCGTAAAACCTGATTAATTTAACTTGTACATATTGCACGAAATCATCGCTCTTCAAACTTTGTTGACAAAACTCTAAATCCAACAAAAGCTCCATCAGTCAACAAAATAAATGAAAATCATTATGAAATAAAATTTCGAAATTTATAAGGATTAAATTGATAAACATTAAAAAAATAATATATTAAATATATAAGCACATAAAATTATAACAGAAAATAAGACAACCACAAATCTAAAGCATATTTAAATATATTTTCAAAAAATGAAATTAATGAACGTAGGTGTTATCGAATGATAAGAAATAAGGCTATTAAAATGAATACGATTAAAACAAAAGAGAATTGGAATATATAAATTTTTATATAAGTTGTGAAAGTTATATAATAAAAAGCGCTAATTACTAAAAAAATGAAAGGATAAATAAAGGAATTACTACAATAATACTCAAATATTGCGTAATATAATGTTTAAATCAAATTACACAGGTATAAATGTTAATAATATAATTTATCATCACGATCGTAATAGATTTAATAACTACATATCAAAATATTAAGTTACAATGTTAATTAAAATATATTTCGAAGCTCGCAAATAATTCTCTAAAATAGATCGCGTTACCTGAAAACATCATTCGATAATCAAGTTATATTCATGTTAAAAAATATCAAGTATGCACAAATCACAGTAATTATTTTCAATAGTAAATTTTATTAGTGTAATCAAGACTAAAGGTTTCATTAATATTTAGAATAAGGATTGTTTTTCAAAATTATAAGGTTTAACAAGAATTCAGCATAATTTTTTGTCATGTTTTAAATATGATTTAATTTTTACGATCTAAAAATTTCAACACAAATATAATTGCAAAAAATAATGATAAAAATAAAATATCTACTTAAAAAATTAGTTTATTAATTTTAGAGGTTAATTGCTACAATTCGGAGAAGCAAATGAAAGAAGCATAAATAAAAATAATATGATGAAATAATGTAAAGGTATTCAAAATGTGAAGAAATACGTGTGTATTAAAAATTTACATCTCTATAAAGTTAGTGATGAAAAGACCTTAGATTCAATAAAGTCCTAGAAAATAATTCAATTTTACTACTGTTTCCTCCAGTTAGTATCATCTACATGGGTTATACAAAACCGAAAAACAACCTCATCATCTAGCTTACCAACCAGTTCAAGACAATTAACAGGACCTGTAGAAGTTTTGGTTGAATAATCCAACTTTCCGTTCAGGTCCCATTTTATAATTTTTCCGGAACTTGTTCCCGCTACAATATGGGACACCGAAAAAAGGACATCATTAACAATGGAGCTCGTATGTGGAAGATGGTTTATCAAGGTCTTTGTTTTAAGGTGCCAAAGGGAAAGCTGAGGACCTCCACCACAAACCTAAAGTAAGCTTACGAGAAATAAAGATTATTTACAATCCAGCCAGAAGAACTAACGTCTAAGGATGATAACCAAATTCCTTTAGAGCTTTTCATTAAAGTCTAAGTAATGAAATATATATATATATATATACATAAAATAACTTCTTCTTCATAAGGCTTAATAATAATCTTTGGAACTTTATGATCTCTGACATCTAAATTATATATTTTATATATGTATATGATAATATGCCCCATATAGATATTATTCCATCTTCACCACAGCAAACCACAGAATTTATATCCAGAGCTTTAACCCGATAAATATTTCCATTGTGGTATCGAACGACATTCTAGTAAATTTAAATAATTTTTACTTAAATATCAGAACACATCAAATTATCCATGTATTACAATAAACTGTTAAAAAAATATCTGGTCTTAAATAACTCCAAAAATATACTTAATTGGCAAATAAATAAAGAATTTTAATATTTTAAGAAAATATAACTTCAGGATTACTTAATTAGCAAGCATAAATAGCCATCTAACAGATGGATAGTGAGGCCTCATGTCAATTTATATATATATATATATATATAATATGATGTAAATGTAATAGTCCCAAGAAAACGGTATTGCCAAACGTGTCTATGCGTAATATGGCAATAATCATAATTTTGTTTTAATTTTTATACAAAGTTATGAATAAAATTAAATAATCAAACTATCACAAAGGTTTTAAAAGCTTCTAAAATATTTTATAGAGATTTCCGTTAAATAATTATTGAGATCTCCGAGGTCATTCATTTGGAGGAATAAAAAAATTTATGTAACGAACGTCTATAATTACGTAAAATATATTTATACATTAATCCAAATCTAAATATTCCTAAATAATCCAAAATCATTTATACGATGAATTTTAATTCGTAAATTACAGTTTTTTTAAAAAAAGCTTTAATAAATTATTAATATTTGTTAAAATTGTGAAAAATTTATATATGTATATGCAATAAGCAAATCGATCCAGAATTCCATAGTTTTTCTAATTCCACAAATATAACGTTAAAATAAAATGTCCTTGTACGTAGCATAAAAGATTATGCATGTATATTTATGTATCAATAAAAAAAACATTGATGATTTAATCAGGTTAAAAAATTGGTCCGTTAATTGGACAATTTGACCTTAAGAGTAAATAATGACAAATATATCGATTCTCAATTATACCAATCCTATCATGGAAATCCACTATTTGGTATATAAAGGTCTATATTTTAATAAAAAGACAGACTTGTTCCATAAAACATCGTTATTACCTCAAAAATCATAAAAATTTTGATTTTCAAATTATTAATTAATTTCACAATGGACAAAATAAATCAAATTTACCTAACACAACACTCATTCAAAACTGTATTGTATTTTAAATTTTTAATATGGCCAGTTGAATTATACAGGCATTAATAGTTATGTAAACACTTAGGCTTAAGGATCTGCGGGATTTTTCAAGAACTATAACATGAAATTTTAATTTAAATAAATTTCATGAAAAGGCAAGGATTAGTAACGTGTATAGCATGCATGATTTAACTCACAGAATACTATAACAGTATATTCCAGTTTAACACCCAGAGTTTAATGAACTAGCTTAACGTACATAAAGAATTTCTAGATGTAAAATAACTTAAAATTAAAAGGTATAATATAATAAGTATGATTTACTTTAAAAAAAATGTTAAAGGCCAACCATTTTCCTTCTACTAATAAACACAACGAAAAATGGCAAAAATTATAATGACGTGAAATTAATTTCATAAAATTAGCATATATAGGGGAAGATGAACCCACAAGAAATCTTAAACAGTCTTGTGGTGCATGCGCCACATTAATATTTAGGTCTATTCGATAATACGAGAAGAACCGAAGTAATAGGAACTATAGAACGTGCTTCGTAGTTTCATTTAAATTTTATTTTTATTGCATCATGTGTTCCGATCGAAAGGCCGCAAGACCCCAGCTAGAGGGGTTACCCCACGACGGCCGAGAGCCTGAAGGGGCATTGGAGTGGGGAAATAAAACCCACTCGATCTTTGTCAGCTACGTGCTGACAGGTCGATACCCTCGTGGGTACCGCAAGTCTTAATTTAATTTGAAATGTCATGGTTATCGGCTCCTTTATAAGAGAAATGGATTCTTGGTCAAAGAAATATAGAATTCATTTTCGAACTATTATTGACACAATGTGTAAAAATACCTTAAAAAAATATTAAAATTCAGGAAAAAGTTCAAGAGATGCTATTTTATTTCTTTTTGTAAGAATTATATAAAATAGTTATTTGATTAATTCGATAAAACGTTATATGTGAATATGTACTACTATTATAAAAAATGTTTCCTTTTAAAAAGAATCAGGACGATCCATCACACGGGTACGTAAAATTTTGTTGAATAAAAAATGATCATAGAAAGAAGGTTTTATCATTAAGATCTTTACAAGAAGTTTAAATTTTGTAATTGGCTGTTTTTTAATGTCAACTTTTGGTGCCATCTATTATAATTTATATTAGGAAATTAATGTTTAAAAGCTTCGATTTTATATTTTGAGTATTTTTAACTTTTTATTTAAAATTTTATCTAAATAAAGTAAAGTATTTCATATAATTATATCCATAAACTCCATCAGATATATAATTAGATTTAATCTTCTATATTATAAAAAATAGTTTTATTTACAAAGATAAAGTTAGTTGTAAAAAAATAATATGCAAGTGTAGAGAATGTAGTAAAATAGTATTCCCCACATTTTGTTAAACTTGAATATAATGTGGTATTAAAATATATTTTGAATACACAGGCATTGAAAGAATGCATGAGATATAAATTAATTAGTTCATATAAAAAGCAGTTCGATTAAGATCAAACCTTTCGAATAAAATATTATTACAAATACAGCAACAGGAGTAATCAATAAAATAGTGAGCCAGTTATATTCACTCCGGATTGTTTCTACAACCTTACAAAAAACAGATTAAAGACAACTGCAATAATAGTAATTCATCAGAATCTTAAAGATTTAGTACTACCTGATAGGCTATATAACTAATATTGCGGGTGAGAAATATTCCTTGAAAATACTTCAATAGATGAAAACTTAATTTGTTGTTCAATGTGAACGATTACATGTATTTATCATACAAATTAATGAGCTATTTTTTTTATGGAACCCTTAAAACCTTTGGTCTGTAATTCGTGAAAATGTATAGAATACATGGAGTAAATAACAAAGAAATTACCCCTTCAGAGTAAGTATTTTTTCAAGGTAAAACCTAAAAGAATAATAACGGATTATATGAATTTATCATTTCAATTATGGATTGCCGTATACCGGTGACAATAACTATCGATTATAATTCATTTTCGATAGAAGTAAATAGTGGCTATTAATAATCGTAATATAAATATGTTATTACATTTTTAAAAATATATCTAAAAAAATTTCAATTAAAACCTAAAATACTTGTGATAAAATTATTTCCCTTAACCTAAATTCATTGATCTTGCATGTCTCTATAACTGTACCCAGATTGTCAATAACTTAAAAAATTTAGTAAATTCTAATTATTTTATGTACAAATAAGGAACTATAGCTTCCAAATTCATCCAAAGTTATATAGTTCTACAAAGTTGAATGATTCCGTTCTACAACATGATATTTGATATGTTTACAGCGTAGTGCATCATAATTTGGCGTAAGCAATTAATAATGATGGATAGTACAACGGATTACCATGAACAGTACATTGTAATGTTCAAGTAGGTTTCAGTTTATTGAAAATTTGTAATTGTAGCAGATCGCAGCAAAATTTAGGTTAAGGTAAATTAAAGCGTCTATTTTTTCAGAAATCTCTTAAAGGAATATTGTTAAAACCTAGCATATGATATTTACACTTTTTGTAGATGATCCTCAAAAATATCAATTGAAAATTTTATATCGATGATTTATCATAACTCGAATTTTTTTATATGTTATTAAAAAACCATAATTATAATTTTTTATTAAACAAAAACATATACAGGTATACAAAATAAGTAACACTTTAATGAGAAAACACAAATAAATGATAGAATTTTTATCATGCAGCTAAAATTATTAAAACTAAATATCTTTCTGTACCTACTTATAAACAATGAATGAAAACCTTAAGAGTGTAGATAATTCATGTTTATTTAATAATAAAGTAGATTAATGTTTCTGTGGGTTAAATTTATCAATATTATAATAATCAATTAAAATATATAGAAACAAATGATAATACTGAATTTGCGGAAAATCGTATTCTCAAGTTTAATTCCAATGCTACAGCTCTATAATAGATAAAAACCATTCCAAAAAGACTGTTAAAATTTGGAAAGTTATGTATCATGGAGATCATGATTCATTACTACCGATAATTAAACATACATATATTCGAAGTGAACGAAAAATTAATAAAAACATTAATGCAGCCTTGTTCAAATTATTGATTGGAATAAATGCCTCTAGTATTATTTTTTTATTTTGTTTAATAATTGCGTGGAATCATTGAGTTTTTTAAGCATAAATAGTAAAAAATATAATGAAAGGTAAATAACAGGATCAAGATTATCAGAAGAATTAATGTGGTATATTAAATTAAATTTCTTTCTCACCTGCTGAATACCTGTTTCAAGGTCAAACTGATACAGACCACCATTGCCAGATCCAGCGAACAATATTTTTTCCTATATATTTTAAGGATTTGAATGGTACCAAAAAAAACATCAACTATTTCAATTGCGTTCACCTCATGGGACGATTTATCATACATTCTGGACGTATCAGTCAAAGAAAGATAGACATCCCGCACTGATTTGACCTAAAAATAAAATTAATTGCAGAAATTTAAACCTCTTTTTCATGATCGAAGTTTCCATGTTTAATATATTTTATTGCATTATATCCACCACTAATTTAGAAGAATCACTCCGAAACCTAAATTCGTACCAAAGAAGGCATGTTTCGGCTGCCTTAAGAGAAAATATAGGTGAAAACCCTTTACCGGCTATTTAATACACCATATAAATGAATACTATTACCACTATATAAGAGGCTGGAAAATCCAGACTCGATACTTAAAAAATATTAACAAGGAACCGAAAAATATAACTCATGAGCGTACAGTCTGCCAAATATATCACATGAAAAGAAATATTTACAGCAGATAGATGTTTCAATGTCGAAAACTCTGCAGTATTTAGAGTATATTTTCCCACTTACCGAACTAACCATTCTTCGTTTCAGGTCGTGTGTACGGTGGCCGAATGAATTTCTTTTGTTCTCGATTACCATTATTTTTTATTCTTTCGCATTTTGACCGATATACTTTTCCTATAATATCGCATCTAATTATTTTGTGTGAGAATATTCTTACGACTAAACCTTCAATATTGAGTACTAGTGTTCAAAAATACAAAAATTTTACACTCATTGAAATAGACCCTGTAAATCATTAAACCATATACTTGGCTTTTAATACAACACGGAATCGATTGCATTTGCTAGTGTATAAGTTAGCGCCACACATGCATCCTTGATAGAATAAAATTTTTTTTAATTATTTTGACATATAATGTGGAGCTCTAGCTTAAATTTTTTGTAAATTTAATCTTAATTTACTATTTGGGCTGAATGGTGATTATCAAATCTGGTGCCTAAACAAGCAAAAGCCCTCACTCGTTCATAAAAAATTGGTGAGATATACAAGAACAAGTGATAATATAATTAATATTTTTATTTTAGTTTTCTACTGTAATTTAAATAAATATATATAGATCCATTCTGGAGTTCACATAAAGAAGCTTTATCAATTTTGCAATCCGAGATGTTGAAAGGTAGAATGGTGGCATCTCCTAAAAAAATAACAACTCTAATGTTTGTTTCGATTCTTATATATATATATCCAGTTCATTCATTTGGTAATTATTATTGGTTTTGACACTATGTAAAACCATAACAGACATGTAAACACTAAATTCGTGTTTCAAGTTATTACCTCGGGATCCAACATTGAAGTGGTTGCCTCACTATGGTATGATGTCTTTATATAATTATATATATTAGATAAAATTTATATCAACAAGTATGTTCTAAAAACCAAATCTGTATATTCATATTGGATATTTAATTTATATTTTGTGATGATGCACATAGAATTGATTGCTTGCATGCCATTTTGATTTAATTAAAAATCATATCAACAACGTTTTTAGAATTTGAATTTATTTCAATTATCATAAATATAAATTTACTGCTTCAAGCTCCATTCTAGGTGGCCATGCAGCAGCTGATATATCAATAACGCCAAACCTTTGGGGTGTTTACTGGTACTAATCATCAAACTTGATTAAAAACTATGATCTAAGAACAGCTGCAAGAGCTGTTCACTGCTTGCTGGATTCTATTAAATAAATTATATAATGTGACGAATCGGAAAAGATAATATTAAAAAATTCACAAGTCACATATTTCTTAAATTTCTAGAACCCAATTATAAAATATCAAATTATTTGTATTAAAGATTCACAAATATAATAAATGATGTATTTTGGCAAAATATGTGGCATAAGAGTTTAGTTACAAAATATCCATTTTTTCGATTAAAGAGCTTGAAAAAATTCAACGGTCCTACGTTTTAATAACTTGATAGTAATAAATTGGATAATCGACAGGATATTCTATCTGGAATTTTAGAAACTTATAGTGATATCGTGTCTCCTGTGCTGGTTGCTTCGGGAATTTCGTGAAACTAAATTTATACACCCTATTAATAAATAAAAAAATAATAATTTTCTCTTGATCAAATCCGGAAAAGCTGTTTTGGTTATTTTCCATTACTGGAGCAATTCACGTAGAGCGTCGAATTCTTTTTTATTCAACTTTTAGGAAAATAAATAAAATTTTGTTTTGGGAAGTGTATCAGTCTAGACACGTATCAGATACTTGCTGTAGTATATTAGTTTCGTAACCTTTCGTATCAGGTCGGTAGTGATTTAGTTTTTAACACGAG
>LDMZ01049544.1:0-13175 GCA_001455285.1 Sphaeromyxa zaharoni
TATGAGAGTTTGTTTTCTTACCTCGAAGATTTGGAAAATTCAAAACTACAACTGCTCGATGCTGACAAGAATATTTTTGTCATTAACATTTGGAGAAGATCCACTAAATTTGAGATTATTTATTGAAAATAGATTGGAAGAATCAAATTGTTTTGATATAAGGAATGCAAACAATAAAATACTTGCTCCAACAAATTATAGTTATTTAAGTAAGTGTCCTCCAACATCAATTGTAGTCGAAAGAAGCTTTTCCATGTTAGGAAGAATGCTAAGAGAAGACAGAAATTTCAACCCAAGAAATGTGGAAAAATATTTTATTTGATGCTATAATACCAGAGTTTAAAGTGATAATATTTTGGAGGAAGAATAACTACAATATATTAATAAATAAAATTGCATAACTTTGGTTGCCCTAGTTATAAAAAAGCACGGTGTTAGCGTAAATCAAGAGAAAATTGAGGTAGTTCGAAAATGGAAAACACCACAGAATCCTAAAGAGGTACAGAGATTTCTTGGATTAGCCTCATTTTATAGACACTTTGTCAAAAATTTCGCGAACCTCGGGAAGCTGTTAAGATCTTTAACCAAAAAAGTAACACCATGGCACTGGAGAAAACACAAAGACAATATATTTGATAAAATAAAAGAGTTCATTTTGCAAGCCATCGTGCTAGCCTATACTGACATACATAGTTCTTTCATTGTTGATACGGATACTATCGATAAAGGTATTGGCGTTGTTTTATTCCCGCTTGACTGTGATGAAAACGAAGAGGTTGTGCAATTTTCTAGTCATATTCTTTCGAAAGAAGAGAGGAACTATTCTACTACAAGGAAAGAACACCTAGCAATTGTCGGGGCCATAAATAAGTTCCATCCATATCTAATTGGATCAAAGTTCACCGTTCGTACAGACCATAAACCAATCAAGGGATCGATAAATTCTCGGTCAGCGGAAGGGCAATTGGCCCGATGGATTGAATTTTTAGTTGGATATAATTTTGAAATAGTATACAGACCTGAAATAAACATGATAACGCAGATTTCTTATCTCGTTGAGTAGCACTGATTTTGGATGACGTGTCACATGACTTTTCACGGGAGGAAATTGCAGAGTTTAAAAAGAGGAATATGAAATAAATAATAGTATCGATATTATTAAAAATTGGTTAAAGACAGGACAAAAGTGATCTTAAGTATAAGAAAAATCTACAAATCTTATATTTACAAAGAAAGTTCTTAGTTATTAAAGATGATATTTTATGTAGAACCTTCGAAACTACGAATACCCGTGCTAGGCTGAGATTAGTTGTCCCGAAAAGAATAATTGAGAGGATCAGTGAGCTTACGCATAATACTGTTGGCCATTTTGGCGCGCAAAGAACTGTGGAACTCATTGGGCTAATATTTTATTGGCCACAGCAACGAAAACCCGTATATGATTGGTGCAAACGTTGTCCAAAATGCAACTTGAGAAATAACCTTTGGTGAAGACAAAGGTGGAAATGAATACTACCATGATATCTAGGCCCCTCCAGATAGTAGGGATGGATATTGAGGGACCGTTGCCGGAAGTTAATGGGTACAAATATATTTTGAACATCACTGATTTAATATATAAAGTTAATTCAGTGTTTACCAATGAGACAGATAGATGCAAACACAGTATGCAAAAAAATAATTAGTCGATTTGTCTATACGTGTGGTATCCCGGAGTCAGTTCATGCAGATCAAGGGACTAATTTTGATTCTGACTTAATGAAGCAATTATGCCACCATTTAGGTACCAAAAAGTCGAGTACCAAAACTTACCATCCCCAATCGGATGGATTGGTGGAGCTGAACAATAAAACAATTATTGACAGCTTATCTAAATCGAATCAATCAAACGAGGAATGGCCGTATATGCTACCAGCTCTTACATATGCATACAATTTTAATATAAACGAAACTACTAAATGTCCACCGTTTGAGATTATATTTAAAAGATCCCCTCTTATTCCCGTTGATTTTGTCTTTGGACTTACGAAATGTTGGTCTGGTAAATGGAGCGATACAATGATTAACAAAGCCCTTTGATTAGTTAAAAAGCATACCAGAAATGCACAGGAAAAAAATATTACTATAATCGGTCAATTAATGATCCTAAATTTATTGTTGGAGATATGGTAAGTGTTTTACTCTAAAACAGAAAAATTTAACATCGGGAAAAAATTCGACAGACCCTGGAGGGGTCCACATATGGTTATGGTAGTAAAAGGTCCACATATTTTAACTAAGATTAATGGAAAAACGCAGAGGATACACAAAAACCGGAGCAAGAAATTACCAGCAGATGAATTTGTTGAAGCAAATGTTATTAAGGACAAAAACAAAAAATGTAACCCAAAAATAGAATATGTTCTTAACCCGGACACCGAAGACGAACATGAAATTGGTACTGAACATGCAGTGAATGAAGATGGTACACCAGCAATAGAACATTGGAATCGGTCTGGTAGATTCATAAGATTGGTGGAAAGGTATAGACAAGTCGGAGATGGTTAACGAAACCTGATGGGATGGGGCGTAATGTAACGATGTAATTAGACTAGATTAGTTCGGTCGGCTTATTAGATTGGTGTTATATATTGAATCGTGTAATATATTGATATGCCGAAGGAGTTGTTACACTATTATAGCAGTACAATTAATTTGAAAAATTTAAAGAATGCATATGTAATCATGTATCATCAATGATTCCTATTTATCATTTTACCATTTGTTAAATATATTGTGTTGACAAAAATTATTTATTTTTTCATTTTTAAAAAAGCCTTTATGGAGTGTATTTACAATGTTTAATTAAAAAATAATACATTTCAGTTAAAACTTTCGAAAAATGTATATGTGCGTACAGGGAAAACGTTTTAATATTTTTTTATTAAAAAATATAAGTGAGCATACTGATATTTATATAAAAAAGATATTTGGGTCCTTGAATATTAGGTCTAGGTTTATTGAAAACCTAAATAACGAATTTTTTATTATTATCTGTTCGAAAATTTCATAGGAATTAATTCATCTAAATTTCTCGTTATAAAACATTGATATAAATTGAGTACACCACAAATTATTATGCTTGTGTCAATTAAATAATTTTAAGAATATTTCTCACTATTTTATTATTGAATATAAAATATTTATTTTTTTGCCATTGCTTTGTTGTTGAATTTAAACAATGGCGTATTTATGATCATAACAATTTATATCATGATAAATCCCTAACGCAAAATTACCTTTACTTTAGAGAATATAAAAAAAGTTAAACAAGGTGAATTTTTTCATCATTTTTATGACAAATGAACGTATTTATAAAGTTATTCGAAAGGAAACAAAAGATTGGCCCACTTTTTCTATCTAAAAAAAGAATAACGAAATGATAATTATTTACTTATTTAAAATATTCTCTTTATATAATAAAATTTCATCATTATTTGTTCGCAACTTTGATGAACAACCGAAGAAGATACCGAAAATTACTCTTAAGTAAAGAGGTAATTTTAAATTGTAAATTATTGCTCCTAATTCTGAAAATATTTTAAGGGGTGGCTGGAAGGGTTCACCTGCAAAAAGATGGAGATTAAAGCTAAAAATTTCATACTAAGTAAAATATATACCGAAATATTTAAACAATATCAGCTCTGCACATTCTTCCACAAATCGATATAAAGTATAATTTATATTTATTTTCATTATTTTAATTAAATGATTTTGCAGCTTTACCGAAATACGTAAAATATAGGGATATAACTAGAATAATAACATACGAACCTTCTCCTAGATGATCATTTAAGAAATATAACTTGTTGCAGAATAATTTTTCCGGATCGACTGATTTATAAAATATATATACATAAAATGATTATATGATACAGTAAAGTCTTTCCTAACCTCAAATTCATGGCAAAGTCATTTTCCGTAACCGCCAATTTTACAAACAATTTGTATTTTTAGCAAAGAATTTTCCTTTCCGTTACTTTTAACCACATTTATTTTAGGTAAATTTATAAAAGTATTTGTTTGATATATTTTAAAGATAAATTATTAGATCAGTTTAGTTATTTCGTAAACAATCGAGGAGTTTTGGTAAATTATAGAAAAACGTGTATTGCTTTAGTATGGAGTTTAATCCATCGAAAGATCGTTCAACAATTTGCACATTTGCAAATAATAGAGGTGAGGTGATCCATATGATTTACATTCCATCATTGGACCCATCTGCTGTAGATGTTAAAATCTGAATCCTTCGTTTCGAATTATACATAGAAATGTGTGGCATACAGTATTTCAAGTTTAAAATTCATCGATGTAAAATAAAAATGCAACTTCGCTAATTCAAAATTCAACCGAGGTTTTATAGAGTTTCTAACTCTATAATTTATCGATATTTTCCATGTATAAACATCGAGGAAAGTATAATTCAGCTTGGTTTGAGTAATTCATTAATTTCTTTGAAGATAGGCCACTTGGTCCCACCAAAACTGCATTAAATAACTCTACTTTATTTGAAAAAGATTTATGCCGTATTATTGTTTTTAGCTGATGAAAAATACATCAATAGGATTAATAAATTGCGAATAAGGGGGCAAAAATTGATATTTATGGTTGCTTCATTCTATAACCTTCTTATAATCGGTGTTTTTGGGAACTTCACATTGTCCATAATAAGGAGGGTTTTTCAACTCCTTTCATTTTCTGTTTTAGAATAATTGTTCTATGAAAGCATGGAATATGCATTGATTCACAGATTCACTCTCTAAACGAAATGCTCAAACTTTTTCAACACTAATAGCCGCTATCAAAGAAAAGATTTTCGAGAGAATATAGATAATTTTAGGATTTGCCCGTTTTCCAGAAGGTGATCATCCAAAGAAGCGTCTCATTGTAAGGGGAAATCCAGGTTTGTCGATGTAAATATTAGGAGAGTACAACGGCTTTAGTTGTAGATATTCCAACACGTAACGTTTTGAAATAAATATCTAACCAAAAGGAATAACTTTTTTCTATTCCGAATGTTCGTTTATGAATTTCTTACTAGCGGTACAATCTATATTTTGTTTAGGGTTTAGTGAAATCCGATATTTCAATTTCTCACCGTTTGCCTAATAACATCAATGGTATGATATTCACTAACGTTTTTTGCTATTTCTTCCAAAGTAATTGCACAGTCGTCATCCGCATGTTGATATATCTATCCTTTGTGCGAATCAGAAACTTTGGATCTTTTATCATCACAATTTTAACTGATAGAAATCTGTCCATTCTATTTTTGGCGACTCAAAATTCCCCTATTGTCGCTTTAAGTCCAGCCATTTTGATGGCGATTAACATTTTTGTATAATTTTATATAAAATTTGTTTAAGATGTATATATAAAAAGAATTAATTTCGGCACTGAAACCCCCATCTGTCTCATTTTTTCGTTGGGGTCATGTACTTCCTTTTCAGAAGTTCATTATTTCGTCCGCCTTTGTTTTGATTTGACATGCTTTCCTTGCTTGTCCGTTGTTTCATTGTTGACGTTTTTACAAGCCGTATATTTAAAAAATTTTCGATTTTAGTAATATTATTTTTTATTAGTAAATAGGTATCTCATTTGAATTCTAAAAATAAATGGGGATATGGATGTAAATATTTATCTGGCTCGTTTGACTTGGTGAAAGAAAGCTCTTAACTAATACCACAAAGGATTCGATTTTCCTAATAATTTCCATGAATTCATTACTATATGATAGGCTTAGAGGTTAACTTCGTGTTTCCTCTAATAATTCATGCAAAGGAGGATCGGTTTCATTCTGATATTACATTTTGACGTTCGACATGCGCTGGATGCAATTTGAACCGGAAATACTGAATGTTCAAGGTATAGAATACTATAATTAAATCAAAATTAAATTAATATGTTGAGATTTATGATGATAGAACTGGGATTTAAAAATTATGGTGATATCTAATAAATATTATTTTTTCGAAATATTTTTAAACATCGACGATACTTAACCTCAAAAAAGTTTACAGATCCAAAAGATACTGTTAATTAAATAAGAAATTAATTGATATTTCTAACTAAAAGAGGATCTTAAAATATTTTAGGACTTGGTATGCCAATACCTGTCGGGGACTGGCATTAAGCAGATTCCCATATGGTAAATCTATTGATAAATTTATGTGTATAAATATAATGTTTTCAATATATTTCGATCTTCCTTGAACGTAGAATGTTTTCTTTTTTTCTTAAGGCAGTAACAGAATCGCAATAAAAATATGAGATAAAAAATCTTAAGATCTACGCCGTAGGATTGAACTATAACAATTAGTTATTGAAAACTGAAAAATTTGAATAAGATTATGAAATTTTTTTAACGCTACTGTATAATATAAACTGAGTACAAACATTGCTTTTGATACACCTGGGACACTAGGGTTTCGATATCAATATTTTTCTATCCTTTTGTTGGAAGATCTTGAAAGTAAAAGCCTGTAACGAGTTAACTACCAAATAATATTAATCTAATTACACCCCAATAAGCATGCGTTTACTAACAATAACGTTACAAAACCCACCCTAATATTCAATTAAAAAAAATTATAAAGTATTGCATGATCTTTAATAGACTGAATATCGTTTGAGTACATTTCTAGCAACGTGGCACGGATAGACACGAAAAAAACGTCGAACCCATCGACTTCTGCCTGCAATAAAGATATTACATGTTATTTCAGTAACATTACCCATAACATATCCCATAACCTTAATGTAAAATCAAATGGTATATCACTAACGAAAAGGATGTTTATTCATCGAAGGGTAAACCAACTAAATTCTACATTAAATTTTGTATAAAATTTATAAAGAGGAGCTAGAGATGTTGATATTATTTTTTATAAATTTATACCATCCGCTAAGCTAACAAGTTTCCTTACTTTTTGTATTTTGTCTTGAATTACAGGTTGTTCCGGAGCGTAATTGTTCTAAATATATTTGGAAAAGTGTACTAATTGAAAAAAATTAACGTGGAGCTGAAAAATAATTTAGTTCAGATATTTTTCAAGGCTTATATAATCTTAACAATTTTAATCGAACATAAAACCACAAATTATAATTTTATACAAAAATTCATGAGATTTCTAATATAATTTTGTCTAAAACATTCATAATCGTTAATTACATTGTGGAAAATATAAGAACAGATTTTTTTCCGAATAAAATTTTACCAAAGTAAATAATAACAAATTACTATCATTTAAAGAACAAATAATATAACTTAAAACGTATTCTTGCCGGATGACATATGGAATAACCGGAATCCTTTATTAGAAAAAGCCCTTAACTGCCTAGAATGCACTATGCTTGAATAAAATATCCAAACCTATAACAAAAACCCTTATAAATGGTGTAAATTCCGAGATACGTATAAAAATGGCTTGCTGTTTGTTCAATTTAAATGAATATATTTTAGCCTAAAAAGTATGTAACCAAATATAAAAATTATTCAAAAAAATTTTATATATAAATGCGAATCTAAAAATATATTTCATATTGAAAAAAAACTGTTAGCCATGTACAGGATCTAAAGTGTATTTTCCTGTTCTGAATAATACAAATCATCAATGATCTTTTTATTGAAAAAAGATTCCAAATCTAAAAGATATCGAAGTTTAATCTTAAGAGTAAATTTTAAAAATTTTAATTAATAAAATCAAACAATTAGACGTATTGGGTAATTATTGAAAGTCCGACCAAGGATATGTAACCTCATTCATCGTGTTCGTGTTCCTTTAACTGAAAAAAAAGTAGCTGTATCATGTTGAATATTACAACCTGAATTTAGGAAAGTTGCTTCCCGTAATTATCGAATATAAGAGAATCTATTATGACAAATAAGGCATTCTCCATATTTTTGAAATGTTTCCTTGTGTAAAATTGGGAATTTACAAAATATATTTAATTCATATTAAATTTGGCGCTGAAATTGTTGAGGATTATTTTTCCAGGTATATGCTTTTAATCTTAAAGAAAAAATAACTAGATCATAATCCTATATAGAATTTCTTAACATGTGATATATAGAAATACCACTCATCTTCATATATGAGCATAACAAAGTTTAAGGTGGTTAGTAATATCTCTTTTCGAGCCAAAATCAAAATATCAAAAATACCTTGTGATAAGATTGCTCGAGATCCTCTACGCAACCTTCCGATTATCTACGAGCTAGTAATATGCTACACTGCCTTCCCTCTTCAGAAGTTAAAAATATAATCTTTAAAGCATTTCGGTTCTTTGCGAATCCGTTGTGAACGCCTTGGAGCAGATTCTTCATTTTGGTGGTTGTTGTTATCCCAATTATCTTCTAAAAGTTTAACTTGATCAGTTTGTTTCGGCAATTTGCAAGCAAAAATGGAGGTTGTGGTGCCCGTTGCGATTTTGAGAGTCTTCCAACAAACATCGGATTGTATAAATGGAGTGATTTGCTTTAACGATCTTGTATGGTCCCTTGAAAATTGGGCTAAACTTATCCTTATTACTAGATCTTATAAAAACGTAGTCTCCTCCACTATAAAATTTTTCATTAAGTTTTTTGTTGTAGTTTTTAAACATAATATCCGCGCTTTCTGAGGTATTATTTTCCACCTGTTTGAATGCTGCACGTAATTTATCTCTGAAATGTTGGAAAAAATATGATAGTCCTGAAATTTAACCGTTCTAAGATCGACAGAGAAGATCAAATCCGCTGGTAATTTAACCTCATCTACATAAACCAAATTAGTGGGAGAATCTTTTGTAGTTTTGTCGATCCCTGACCTAAGAGATATAAGTGCATGGTTCAGGTAGTTGTCCCAATCGTTTTCGCTCTCTATGACGTAAACTCTTAAAATCTTTTTGATAGACTTATTAGCTCTCTCCACTTGGCCGTTAGATATGGGATGATAAGGTGTAGAGCGTATTTTTTTCAATCCCTAAAATTTTTAATGGCTGAGATATGAGAGAAGATTCGAATGCGGCCCCTTGATCGGACTGTATGATGTTCCGAATACCAAACCGGGAAATAACGCTCGAAAACAAGGCATTGGCAGCCGTGGTAGCGGACTGATCAGATACGGCCAGTGCCTCTATCCATTTTGTGTAATGATAGGTGAAGACTATGATATGTTGATTTCCTTGTTGTGTCAAGGGAATCGGACAGGTGAAGTCCATTTCCCAAAATTTAAATCTTTTATAAACTTTAATTAGCTTTAGGGAGGCTCTTGGAGTATAATTTTTTTACTTTACCTGAATACATGTATTACATTCGTTTATAAAATTTTTTACGCCATCTTCCATGTTTGGCCAGAAACATCGCGCTCCGATCGCATCACAAGTCTTGTTTATGCCTAAATGCCCAAGAGAAGTTTTGTGCATTGATTTGATCATCCGAAGCTTTAATCCACTTGGGAGAAGAGGTTTAATTCCTCTACTTCCTTGATGAAATACAATACCACCCTGAACAAATAAATTTCCTTTTGACTTCAATATACGCGAAATAATACTGGTAAGGCGAGAGATCTCTGTACTAATTTTTGAATTGAGAATGCCAATGACTGTTTGAATATCTCTGGCCTCTTGTTGTGCATCTTTAATTAAAACTCAGAAGATAGAGTGACAACACAGACGGATATGGATAAGACATCTGCCATAAGGTTGTCTTTTCCAGGTAAGTGCTGTATTTTATAGGTTAACTCATCTAATTCGGTAAGCCATCGAACTCTTATCCCTCTTATATCTTTTATGCTTCTGAGATAGACTAAGGGGTTATGATCAGTTTGCAGAATATAATTTGCGCCGTACAGGTAATTACGAAATTTTCGTGTAGCCCCGACAATTGTCAAGCATTCCTTATCAATGTTTTAATACTTTCTTTGATTGGTTATGAGCGTCGGGCTGGCAAATGCTATCGGGGACATGTAACCATTTATCTTTTCTGATAAAACTGCACCAAGTGCTACGTCAAAGACATCGCAACTTAAGTAAAATTCTTTTTCGTAATCTGGAAAACCGAATGTAGACATATTCACTAGACCTTCTTTGAATTGAAGATAAGAATCCCGACAAGAACTATCCCTGTACCAGTTTGACCCCTTAGGTAGAAGACGATATAACGGAGCAGGAGTATTTGCGAAGTTTTTAATAAATTTTTGGAAAAATGTACATGAATCTAAGAACGATTGGAGGTCTCGAACATTTTTCGGAGTTTTCCATTCTAAAATCGGTTGAATGCTAGCTTGATCTACCTCTATACCGCGCTCTAACACAATGAACCCTGAAAATGGAACTTTTTGATTTGCAAATTAACATTTGCGAGGATTTAGTTTTAGCACTACATTTTGTAGCTTAGATAATATAAAAGATATATCTTTAATATGTTTTTCGAAGTTTTCAGAAAAGACAATAATATCGTCCAGGTATACACAGACACATTTTATGTAACCTAATAGATTATCCATTAATCTTCTAAATGTGGCCGGTGCATTGCAGAGTCCGAACGGTAGAACGTTGAATTAAAACAGTGCTTCCATGATCCATTGTGAAAATGGCCTATACTTTTTATTCTCCTAGGTTAAGCCCACTGCCAATATCCAGACTTTTAATCAAGTGTGGAAAAGAATCTTGAACCTTTGTATTTATACAGAAGACCACCTCTACGGGGCATAGGGAAATTGTTCTTTATTGTTACGTCGTTCAGTTTCCTGAATTCAAACCAGGAACCTCTGACTGCAGTCCATATTCTTGATCAAAAGGACAGGGGAGCACCATGGACTATTACTATGTCTAATTATATTGCTTTCTAACATTTTCTTCAATTGTACCTCTAATTCGTTTTAAACGTGCTCAGGGCACCTATATTGCCTAGATGAACCGGGATATGCCGCGTTTGTATAAATTTCGAGCTCAGCGTCTTTCGTAATCCCAAGGGCATTGGCTGACGATTCAAAAACTAGATTCTAGTAATTCAGTATCACTTGAACCATAATATTTTGCGCATCAATCAATGAAGAGGCAAAAACGAGTGAAATAGGTGGCGTAGAAACACTAGAACAATAGGAACGAATAAGATTATCTGAACCGAAACCCAATACAAACTTAAAATTTTTTAACAGATCTTTTCCAATAATTGCATCGAATGAAATACCGTCTATAACTGTTAACTTACCTTTTAAATCAAGTGATGGAAATTTCATTTCTAGTATCACATTGCCCTAGCATTGTAGTAAAAGCCATTAACGGTTGTTAAGTATCCCTGGAATTAAGATTTTGGAAGATCCATTACGAATTTAGAATTCATTACTGATAAGTCTGAGACTGTATCCAAAAGTGCTTGGCCAGAAAGCCCTTGATTCTTTAGCTGGAAATGTATCAGGCATTCATTTGTTTGGTTTAAAATTAAAGAGACCTATAATTGTTAGTGAAACAAGGTCTAACTGAGTTATAGTTACAAATTTTGCAAGAATGACCCTTCTCACCACATTTTGAGCATGTTATTCCACATTTGCATATATTAGTGAAATGGCCAGCTGATCTGCACTTAAAGCACAATCTTTGTGAGGGGTTTCTCTATTTTTGAGGAGTTGCTGAACTGGAAGAACCAAGTTCCAGCATTTCAAGTCTCTTCAGTATATGGTTGAGAATAATTTCCTCTTTTGTTTTATTCGTTACTGCAGCGATAACTTCTTCGGTTATGAGATTATCACACATAGGCTCAGTAGAGATAGAGCTAGTAATAGGATGTCTCATTCCAATAGGTCTCAAGAGTACTGTGTCTTTTTCGCATAAGCAGTCCGTGCTTATATTATCCATCAAACTCAGCTGAGAGTAGATTGATGTTGGAAGGGATGAAAAGATATTTACCTTCAGTAAAAATTCCCTATGAATCTCTTCTAGGATTGTCACCGATTTTTGGAGTAGAATATCGATCCTTGGTTTTAATGAAGTAACTTCTTCACCAGGACGAAGGAACGATGAGTCCAACCCATGAAGGTGGATGAAAATCGGTCGGGAGTGGAGTTTCTACTCTTAAGAAAATTAAAAATAAAATTTAACTTTTCCAAGGAAGGAGGATCTGCATTAAAAATGAGATTTGAGCATTCCAAAAAAATATCACCATCACGATATATGGGTAGCATTTGACATTTTCTGCACGAATCCCAACCGTTTGTAACAGATATTGCATTGAATCTGAGAATCCATCCATCGAAATCAGAGTTTGATTTTAAAATCTCCGGGCGTATTCCCAATTTCGCTGTCGCCACTGTGATACGATTGCACACGATCATCTACGCTACCTTGTGATTATTTACGAGTTGGTATTATTCTACACCATGAATCAATAATTAAGTAATAAAAAAAGCCATAATATGTGAAAAAACCGAGGTGTAGCCTTAGTCAGGAGGATTATTATAATATAGAATAAGAGTGGTGAAACAAAATTATCGAATGAAGTTAAGTATAATCAATATTATCAGATACTGAAATAATAAAAAAATTCCATTCATTTTGCTACGGTGTGAAAGTGAGTGAATGGGTTGAATTTTCAATAAATTATTATGACTTGTACCAGATATAACAAGTTGGGATATTGTAATGAATAACAAATATGCCATATTTGTTTTTTTTCAAAATTCTTGATATTTTTTAAGATATTTAAATTAGATTTGTAGTATTAAAAATTAATTTTAATTTATATATTAGGAAAATCTACAAGTAGTTAAAGGTTGGTACAACCTTAGAACCAATCAATGCTGTTCACATAATTTACGTAGAAGCTTCGGTACGGTATTATTAATTAATATATTTACAAAACCAACTTAAAATTTAAAAAAAGAAGTTATACTCTCATTAATAATAACGTTATATAATACACAAATAAAAAAACTAATGAATCCTTACCGGATATTTCTGCAATTATGTTACTCTATTTAAATCTAAATATATACAATGAAGTTTTATCGGTAATAAAAATTATTTTAATAAAAGGTCCAATTTTCGGAATAAAAGATCATTTTAACGGAAATATGCAAATAAAACCATAAACCTTAATAATATTTCGAGTAATACACATTTTGGAGTCACTCATTAAAAATTTTGTTAATGAGTTA